>CAUYON010120061.1:0-27875 GCA_963573935.1 Arctocebus calabarensis
GACAAGGTGGAATGACTTTGCCAATTAGATTATGAGTTATTTTCCATAATTTGAATGAGTTAAATCTTCAGTTACAAATTTGTTTTAAAATACATTTAAGAAAAATAATATAGAAGCATTTTATCAAAGCTATTACTCACAATATTGCGTTTGTATTGAAATTTACATTAACATTATTTTGATTTACCCAACTCTGTGTACACCTCACGATGCCTCTGAGTGACAGAATAACAAGTATAGTTAATACTCATTTGATATAGATTTAAACCTATTCTGGTCTTGGTCTACTTGCCAGAAATTGAGAAGAATTGAGTAATAAGTTATTTTCTAAGTAATATTGTTTACAATTGTCAGCTTTCAGGAAAATTGAAGAAGATAACCTAGTTGTCAGATGATCATAACTGACATATAACTTAACAGAAATTTTTTAAATTGCATATTGCATTCATTCCTAATTTGCGGAGAATTTTCATCCTGACAGAATTTTGAATTTTGTCCAATGTTCATTCTTCATTTATGATTATGAATACGTCTGTAAACATTTTTAAAAGCAATAGAATGGATGCTAATCCCTGTCTTATTCTATTAATAAGTAGCATTCATCTACAGACACATGAACAAACATGAAATAGTCACATCTGCCTAATTAATACCACTTAATTTTTGTATTGAATAATTAATAAAACAAATAATAGTCTTTTTATTTGTTGTACATGACTAATAATTAAAATGTTAACTAAATCCAAAAGAAATTTGATACTGAAAGCCTATTGTGACAGAGAATAAAAACTAAACCTGTTCTGTTATGGTGGCTTGCACCTGTAATCCTAGCACTCTAGGAGGCCAAGGTGGGAGGATCACTTGAGCCCAGAATTTCAAGACCAGCCTGAGCAAGAGCGAGACCCCATCTTTACTAAAAATAGGAAAATTATCAGGACATCAAAGTGGGTGTGTATAGTACTGGCTACTCAGGAGGCTGAGGCAGGAAGATCAGTGGAGCCCAGGAATGTAAAGTGGCTGTGAGTTAGGCTGACATGCCATGGCACTCTAACCTGGGCAACAGAGTGAGACGCTGTCAGAAAAGAAAAAAAGAGAAAGGGTGGCTCCTGTGGCTCAAGGGAGTGGAGCATTGACCCCATATACCAGAGGTGGCAGGTTCAAACCCAGCCCTGGGCAAAAACTGAAAAAAAAAAAAAAAAAAAGACAGAGTGAGCATGTTTATATGTTTTCTAAATGTTGTAAGATATTGGAAGTATTGAACTGCCAAGGTATTTAGATTGCTCTGGATATACTTAAAACAATAATAATTGTTTGCCTTAAAAATATCAATATTTATAATATTCTAGACATCCTGTTATTTACAACTATTTAGAGATAAGACAAAAATTTTAGACATCAGATTTGAAATGTGCTAGGAACATAATTTTTCTATAAATTACTTTTTAGGGATAATGATTAAAAAAGTTTGAAGATCTTTGATTGCAACTATCTTAGGGAAAGATATCCCCTTTATTAGTGAAAAATTCAACACAAATATTTTTCTTTTTTTTTTTTTTTGGCAGTTTTTGGCCTGGGCTGGGTTTGAACTCATCACCTCCGGGCATATGGGGCCGGCGCCCTACTCCTTTGAGTCACAGGCACCACCCCTCAACACAAACATTTTTAAGTAAACAGAGAGTCACCCTGGCCAAGCTTGCCCTGGCTGAGGATTCAAGGTCTCATCCAGGATCAAACTTAGCCAATGTACCAACTAAATGTGCCAAACAGACATTTGTGTGGGCAAATGGCCATGTCAGAGTTTCCCAATTTCCTTCAGCATATGTGGCTGAGGACACTGCCTGATTAGATCCCTATTCACCTTCCCTGATTCCTTGCTGGGTCCCATAACACTCCTCTGCCCTGCAACCACAGTAACACCTATGAGTCCCCAACACACCATCCCCACTATTCTCCATGTCCTGTTGCTCCCTGTATCCTTTGCTTTGCCACCTCCTTTCATCCTCCAAGACTCAACTTAGGTATCATCTCCAAAAATAAGTCTTCAATGATCCTTGCACAGTCCCTGAGCTGGAGGCTAAGGAGTCACTTCTCCCATCACAGCGCACTAGACTCACATCCTGCAGTTCCAGAAACATAATGAGGAAATGACTCACCTGGGGTGTCTACTAAGAAGGCTAATTCCTGGGCTCACTGCAGGAAAGTTTATTTCAATATACTAGGGAGTGGCGTCTGGGAGGCTGCGGATTTAAGACACACCCCAGGTGATCTGTTGCAAGTGGTACAATGACAAACATATTTTGGCAAATTCTATTGTGTTGCGATTGGTCGTATGTTTGTGCAAGCTTTGGTATCTACAGAAAAGAGACATTCTAACAAGACTCTTCCCCCCCCCTCTACCTGGCTCATTCTTCCCCCACCTTCCCACTGCCTGTGGCATCTTGGTTATCTCCAGCCACTATACAGGGTCACTCCATTGATAGACAGGAAGCCTTTCTGTTGGCATTTTTTGAGTTTCCAAGGTAGATGGAGAGAGGAAAATACCAGTGGAAAGGCTTCCCATGGTCCATGTGGTGCCTTTGGTCCCACACCTGCCCCTGCATTGCCCCGTGTCTCGTTCTCTCTTACCCAGGGCTCAATCTCAGTTCATCTCATTCTGCAGGACTTGGGGGAGGGGTGTAGGGGCAAGGCATCTCTGGACCCTGGGAGTGGAAAAAGGACACAAGAAGGCAGCACTGTGGATTCAGGATGGATTCTCTGAGAGATTCTCAAACCTTGAAGATAGTCAGGAATCTTGCTGACCCACTGGGGTGTTACACTAGGCCAGTGATTTTCAACACATGTGCCAAGAAAAAAATTTGGGGGGGGGGCTGGGGCTGGGTTTGAACCTGCCAACTCTAGCATATGGGGCCCATGCCTTACGCCTTTGAGCCACAGGTGCCGCCCACCAAGAAACATTTTTAAAGGTCATTATTAAATTATTTTCAAAAGAAGTTCAAAGCACAGGCAGTATATTCTTTTCTTACTCTCCTTTTTAATCAATATAATTTAAATGTGCTACCAAAGTTTAACTATAGGTTCAAGTGTGTAATGAGATTAAAACAAACCAAAAAAAGGTTGAAAAACATTGTTCTAGGCTATCAGGAAAACAAGGAGGGGGCAGAAGGAATGGAATGAGAAAATGAGTCCAAGAGACTTTGCAAAGCAAAATGTTAACTAATCAGAGAATGAAGAAAAAGACGAGGGTGTCAAATGGTACGGCCAATGCCAGGTATTACTGGAAATAAGGAATCCACTTCCAGGCATTAAGATATATTGGACCATGCCCATCAAACACTTTGAAGTGCAAGTTCAGACACATTGGGAAGTCAGTCATTTGCCTAGGGTGCAGAGTTGAAACCGAAGAGAACAGAAAATTTCTTCAAGGGAAAGGTTGTAGATGTTATAAAGAAAGAAAAGAAAATGAAGGCCGAAGATCGAATCTTGGGTTTATTCCTTAGGTGCTGGGAGAAAGATACAAAGGATCCAAAGAAAAAATGGAGAAAAAGACATAGAATAGGATGAAGTAGCAGGAAAAAGAGGAGGAGATGACACACCAGAGTAGAGGTTATAAGAGACAAGATTCTACACATACGGGGAAAGGGCATGCACAATACTTCCAGTGACAGAGAAATTCAAACACATGACACAGGAGATGTTCTCTTCAGAAAAGAAAGTCTAAACAAATGGTGAATTTCAATTTGTCTGACATAACTGAATACCTAATGAAACATCTGTGCTGGAATTGTTTTTAGTATCATATAATGAACCCACAGCATTCACGGTACTGTTTTAGTTTTGCAGAGGCATCTGAACAGCATACACATGGCTTTCCAAGAAACACCACCTGAACATTCCTTACAAACGAGGATGAAGAAATGAAAGGAACTTCATCTCTAAACTGGGCACCACCTATTAATATTATGTCAGCCTACCATGGTTTCTGAGGGAGCAAAATCATTAAGGTATACTGTGGGTTATGTAAACACCCACTAAATATTGGTCTGTGCATAATTAGAATGACTAAAATAATTCCTGCATAAAATTACCCTAGCAGTCAGAGAAGAGACAAAATGAAGTAATTTGATCAGGAAAATTAATACACGTCGACTCTCAATTTTCAATGCAATTAATTGAAAACCATTTATTATTCAAACCTCACTTTCGCTCCTGGTTTGCACTATTTTTTCTCCTTGTCCTGAGAGAAATGAAGGTGAGAGGAGGATCACAAGAACAAAGCTGTCATATTGAGATAGTGGAGTTTGAGAATTATGCTTATTTTTCTAAGGCAGTAGCTCCTAAACTTTTACCTATATTGATTTTGCTACCCACGACACATTTCCATGGGCATGTCCAAGGTAAGAGGCTATCCTGGCCTCTCCTACTCAAACGACACTGAAATGAGAATGAGATTGACATTGTTGAGGGTGTAATCTTTTCTTCATAACATCTTTATGGAGATATAACTCACATGTCATGCAATTTACCCATGTAAAGCATCTAAATGAGTGACTTTTAGAATTCACAGAGTTGTGCAACCATCATTATAGTTCATGATGGTTGAAATATATATTAAAAACAACCCATTGGCAGTCACAACACATTTCACTCTGCTCTGGCTTGGATATTTACCTCCTCCAAACCTCACATTGAAATTTGATCCCCAGTGTTCCTGATGGGAGGTCTTTGGATCCAAAGGACAATTACTCATGAATGACTTGGTGCCATCCTCCAGGGAATGAGGGAATTCTTACTCTCTTACTTCCAACAGGAGCTGGTTGTTTCAAACAGCCTGGCATCTCCCTCCCTCCCTTCTCTCTTGCTTCCTCCCCTAACACATGATCTCTGCACAGGCCAGCTCTATTTCCCTCTCTGCCATTAATGGAGGCAGCCTGAGGTCCTCACCAGAAGCTAATGCTGGCACCATGCTTCTTGAACAGCCTGCAGAACCATGGCACCAAGTCATTCATGAGTAATTGTCCTCTGGACCCAAACACCTCCCATCAACCTCTTTCCTTTATAAGTTACCCAGATTCAGGTATTCCTCTTTAGCAACACAAATGGACTAAGACATACCCACCCCTCACAGCTGCCAGCCACCAAGTCCACTCCACAAGGTCATCTGGGGATCCAGGTTCCTTCTCTCTTATTGCTCTAATATTCCCAAGGGGTGATAGTCTCATCTACAGGGTTGAGGCTGAGTCATAGCAAAAGTGAGTTCCAGTTCACAGAAAGAGAGAAAAGAAAGCAGTTGATTTCCTTTTAAACATGTGATGAATTGCTCACATCATTTCCACTCCCATTATATTGGTAAAAACTTAGCCACATGGGCCCACCTAGCTGTGGGGGAGGCTAGTAAGTGGAGTTTTTATTCTGGATAGTCATGTGCTACTAAAACACCATTATTATGGAAGAGGAGGAAGACATATCTTGAGTAACAACCAACGCTCTTCCCCAAAGCACAAACTGGTTTGGTTTGTTGGTATAGAGAATATGTTCTTTTAGTCTGTGCTACAAATTCTCTTTGGGAAAACCACATCTGGCACTTTCTACAATCATCTTCCTCTATCCAGAGCTGAGAAATGAGAAGACAGAGCTCTAATGGCATTTGAAACTCCACCTTTTGTGCTTCTGGTTATAGAAGCCAACCCTTCCTACCTCTGATTTATCTATATTGGGATAGATTTCTTTCTTTCTTTCTTTCTTTTTTTTTCTTTGAGACAGAGCCTCAAGCTGTCACCCTGGAGAGAGTGCTATGGCATCACAGGTCACAGCAACCTCCAATTCCTGGGCTCAAGTGAGTCTCCTGCCTCCGCCTCCCAAGTAGCTGGGACTACAGGCACCCGCCACAACGCCCGGCCATTTTTTGGTTGCAGCTGTCATTGTTGTTTGATGGGCCCGGGCTGGATTCGAACCCACCAGCTCGGGTGTACATGGCTGGCGCCTTAGCCTGTTGAGCCACAGGCGCTGAGCCTGGGATAGATTTCTATGAGTTGCAACCCAAGGAGACCTGATTTAAATAGTTGGAACCTACACTCCTCAATTCCTGAAAACACAAAAAAACAGAAGTGACAAACATAAGCTTTACTGTCTCAGGGGATCCCTTGTGTCCTAGAAGAGCTCCAAATGCTTGATCCTTAAACAGTGAGAACCCTTGGCCAGGACACTCAAAATAACAGGTAGCTTTAACCAGCACTATTTAAACACTTAGTTTAGTCAGTGCTAAGAGAGGCATGGATAATAATGAGACATTTCAAACATTTTTAAAAGGAAAAAGAAAAACCCTTGACCCAAGTTGGACATGTGATAATTCTTAATGAGTGCTATAAATGCTTATAAAATAAAGTGAAGATGCTTAATTGCTGAATAAATAAAATATGAACATTCGCTATATCACTTGAAGGGTTCCTTAATATGTAATGGTGAAAAACATTTTATCAAATGCACTGTAAGTGACAAATGCTTGTTTTCTTTCCTATAACAAGTCAATTCTTGAAGCCATTAACCACCATTTAAATATAGCTCAATTTTTTCTATCTATTCCCCTTTTGATATTTTTTTCATTAGTGAGAAAAAACAAGTTTTCCCAGGAGACAGAGCTGCATGGTAGAAATGACTTATAGAGGATAGAGGAGTATAGAGGAATTTGGAATCAGAAACCTTGGCTTTTTAAATCCAGCTCTGTCATTTCCCTGTTCTGTGACTTTAAGCTCGTTTAGTTTCCATGGAACTATTAAAATAACTCTCTTACCCACATCAGAGAGTCATGGTACTACTATTAGGTCATAGCTCTCGTAGGGCAGTGCTTCTCAGCCTCTACTATACTTAGGAATTCCCCAGGGATTTTGCTAAAATGCAGAGTGGGACCTAAGACCCAACATTTCTAATATGCTTCCAGGAGATATTGATATTACTGATGCACACTTTGGGATAGCAAAGTTTTAATGTGTTTGTCAAGCTCACAATTATTTCCTTTCCTTAGAAACTGCCCCAGTTTATAGCAGTGAGTCATTAAGCATTGTTCTTGTACCCTCTCTTTCCATAGCTAACTGTAGAGGGGGTAACTTCGAATCCAAGCTGGCCAAAATAAGGTTTCATCTACAAGCCTCAGGGAATTCCAGAAACGTGCCATTTATTCACTTGCTCATTCATTTAGCAATTGAAAAAAAAATTCTCTCTCTATGCCAGACAGTGTCATAGGCAATGAATATATGCCAGTCACTAAAGCAGGTGTCTCCCCTCATGAATGTGTAGGGCAGACCACTTGCCTCTTCCACAGACTTAATTGGACTGTGATCAGAGTGAAAATAATGCTTTTGTTGCACTGTAGCATTGAGATTCCAGGGCTTACTAGGGTAGAAGCCAGCTCTTCTGACCATAAATACATACAGTTGTTCAACTCTTTTTCAGATTCTAAAAGTTGTCCCTTGTTCACTTACATTAACTAGAGCTATTCTCTACCACTAGAAACCCAAAGAACCCTAACATCAATATCTATGAGAATTCTATGAGCTAATAGCTATGAAAGCACTTTGTAACAGACAAAGTGTACACCTGTGAGGATTTACGACAGCAAACTGAGCTTTCTGAAATGCACCCACTGTCTGGATAAATAATTGGAAGGAAAGACAGCACTAAACAAGCATTAACATATAAACTCACACTGAAGTCAATTTCTCTCTCTAGTCATTTCTATCTTAGATTTTTTTTGTGCAGAACTATACAAAATTCCACTGAATTGCAATGCAAGCTTAAGAAGTAATAACGTTTTTTTAATTTTCCTTCAAAACAATATATGATTATATTTTAAAAGAGTACCCAGTGGCACAAGAATTTTAACATTTAAATTCACCACTTCTCACTTTTATCAACACACAGTAAATGTGAGGGCCCCTCAAAGGATCCTGAGATCCCCCAAAGGAAACCTGTCTCTGTACTGTGACCTCACAGGGTCTTTTCTTCCTTTTCTGGGGCATCTCAAGAGCATATAGCTAGTCTCCCAGGCCCCTGGGAACTCTTCCTCTTCTCTTCTGCTCTTTCTGTATCCAGAGCAGCCACAGCAAAGTCATTTAAGATTGCTTGGTTCAACCATTCTCAGTCCTCTAAGATTTATGGCTGGATCAAAGCAGGGGATCCAGCCATACATATGCCAGAGGGTCCTATCATAGAGGCCACTGCCAGGACCTCTTCACTTGCCCTTCATTTATTTTTATATCCCAGAACTAGGGTTTGTCCTGTGACTTTGTGTGCTTAGTGAAAACTGAGAAGTAAATGATGTTATTCACATGAGCCTCTTTGAGTCTGCATTTGTACCAATCCTATAGGCAAGTGAAACATACAAAGTCAAAATCTCTATCCTTTGGGCCATTAAAACGAGCTCTTCTCCAATCAGAGGTCCACTGTAGGGCACGAGTGTGTGTGTACCAAGTGGATGCAACTTTCCAAAGAACCACACTCATGATCAGGAGACATTAGGTGGGCCTCAGGAAGACCTTTGCATGAGACAGTGCCATCCTTCCTTTCTACCTAGCTCTTAAGTTCTCAGTTCCTCCAGCAACGAAAGTTAATGTTGGCATCCTTGCCTCCACAGTGGCCAGAAAAAGTAGAGCTGGAAAAACGAGGAAAGCCAGAGACACTGGAAAATACAGCATGCTGCACATATAAATGTGGAAACTCAGAGACAACAGAGACTTAAAAAGACACAAGGAGAGTGAATGCTCAGGAGTCTCGTCCATCATCCACCCATCCAGCAGTACCAAGCTGAGCACCTATTTATCAGGCACTGTGCTCGGCGATAGGGGCACACAAAGACGGAGGTGGGAGCCTAAACGCTGAAATTGGAAGTGGGAAGAGCAGTTGACTTGACCTGTGAGGGTTCCCGCAACCGCGGAACACATTGGGAATAAGGGGTTGATTCGCGCTGCGCACCTGCTGACACAGCGCACCTGCCGGCCCAGCGCAGAGGTGCGGAGACAGCAAACTCGCAAACCATAGAGATGCGCAGACTTCCGGGCAGCCTAGAGAGGACCAGAAGTGGCTCTGTGCTCTCATCTGCGTTCGCTGTGAGTGGGCCGGGGTTGGCAGGGCCGGCGCCCCTCCGCGGGGACCCCGGGGGCTGCCGCGACCCAGAACGCGCCCCCGTGGCCGCGCGCGTCTGGGAGCAGTGAGGGCGGCAGGTGGCAGCCCGCGGAGACTGGGCGGGGACGGTACTGAGTAGCCTTGAACCCGGCGCAGGGAAGAACAATCATCTTTCTGATTCCAAGGAGCTGGGCCAGCTCAGCTTGGCTTTCTGGAAAGTCTCGGAGGCCTCAAACGTCAGTTCTTCTATTTTGTTTTCTTTTTTAAAGCCATCGGGCTTAGTCTGTTGATCTCATTTTACAGATGAGAAAACTGAAGCTCTGAGACACGAAGTGACTAACCCCCAAGCTCAGAGCTTTCAACAGGTTATCTAGCTAAACTTGATTCCTATTTTTGGTTTCCTTTGCCCTTTGGGGAAAGGATCGCCTCCTTTTGTGATGGGTGATTCTGGTTTCCCACTTCAAGTGGCAGTGTGAAGTTGCCATCTAAGATGAATGTATTTCTTGAAGAAAAAAAAAAAGGCAGTAAACAAAACTGAAATAAAACCTAAGAGGTGGGTGATAGTACCAGATGTGCCAGGTGTGGCAGAAATTGTGAAGGTGATATGATAATGACCTGAGAGAACATGCATTGTGCCAACCTTAGTGTGAGGCATTGTCCCTGATGGTCAAAAGTCACACAGACCTGGCCTCAGGCCTTGGATCCAGCCCAGCTACTATGACCTGCAGAATTTGTGGGCAAAGTTTGAACCTCTGATCCATTTTCCTCATTTCTGAAAAGCCGATGATGATCCTAGTAAGAAACCTCAGAAGACTGTCCTGAGGTTGAAATGGCAAACCCTTAAAATGCCTAGCTCATAATAAATGTAGCCATGGTGGAGGTGGTTTTCATTTTAGGGAGTAGGATCAGAGAGGTCCAGCCAGTTGCCCAGGGCTGTTGCAGAGAGTTGGTGGAAAAGCCCAGTGTAGGGCCCAGATTTTCTGATTTCCAACCTAGAAATCTTAACCTCATAGGAGGAGGTGAGGTGCCCCAACCTCTTCCCTCCAGGATCTGGAGAGCCATCTGTGAGGCTGCAGAATGTGTTAACTGTGAAAGCCCTCACAGGCCTCATGTAAGGGACTCTGCACCCCTCCTGGGCTCTACCATTTGCTAGCTATAGGACCTGGGGGTTAGTCACCTGTTGTCTCAGACCTTCAGCTTTCTCATCTGTAAAATGAGATTAACAAATTAGTCCTCATCTCTGAGAGTCGTTACGAGCATCAAGCGAAATAATTTGTTGGCAGAGTATTGCACATGCTTGGTACAGATTAGACGCTAAATAAGTGGCAGCTGATGCGACTTCAGTTTGTTGAAGTGGCAAACTGCTGGCCTGGTGAGCAGAGCAAGTGTAGCACTCTATGCAGTTATGGCAGAAAGAGGCATGTGAAGAGCCCTCAAAATATTCATCCCATTTGGGTTTATTGGGTCTACGTTCAGCCAGCTATTCCTTGCCCTGCAGATACTGCTGGTCTGTGCAGACATGGAGTTTATATGGTAGTTTGGGAAGCAAATTTCTTTTGTCACCAGCATTGTGAAGAATTTCAAGGATCTTTTGTGCAACAAATACTTGGATAGAAGGACTTTCAGCACAGCTGAATGAGAAGGTTTGGTGCACCTAAGGTGTTGATCCTGAATCAAAGACAACTGTCCTGCCACCTGGAGTTATATTCCAAACAGTGACCTCAAACAGCTATCTCTGAGTATCCCAAGTTTTCACTTAATGCTGTGCCCTTAGTTAATTTTTTTCCCAACTATCTCTGGCCTTGGAGGTTTTATACCACACATCCCTTTCATCTGGATCAGAGCTCCTCTCCTAATGCCTCTAATTACTTCATCTTTATTAGTTTGACTGCTTTATATTAAACACAGATAATTTTCAGATCATGCATGGAATTTGAACAGCACCATTCCATAAGCCCTGTAGCTTCAATATACACATATTTTCCAGATTTCAATGTAGTAAGATTACAGTTACCCTTGACCTTTATTCAGCACTACTTGTGCAGCAGTTTACAACTGGGTGAATTGGGTTATACTCCTTGGAGATAATTCTATATTTCTTAAAGTAAACATAGTAATTTTTTATAGAAACAACCTTTAATTCTCTCTGTTGCATACGTTCTGTTGGTGAAATGCTAATGGCACCTAGATTTCTATATTGGATTCCAGAGGGCTGGCAGCATCACAGGCGTGAAAGAGCTGTGTGCATGATCTCAGGCTCTTTTTTCTGATCCTTAGCATATAATTAGGCCTTTGTAAATCTAAAGTACTCCAGTCATCTTTTATTAGTTTCTTCTCATAACTTCCCTGTGAGATGTCAACTTTATTACCCTCACTTTACCTTAGTATTATCAAGAGGTCAGGTGGATTTTAAATTTCTTTTTTTTTTTCCTGTTTGTAATTAAGATTCCTTTTTCTTGATCATGTGCTTAACTTTAATCTGTGTCTGCTAAAATGACTGCTCAGGTCAGATTTAACTCCTCCCCATCAGAGGAAAGCAATTACTGAACAAAGCCACATCTTGGAAGAGCTTTCAAGCAATTGCCATTATAAAAGAAGGTCTGAGAGCCTAGCCTTAGAAAAAAATCAGATGGAAACTAATTAATAAGATAGGAGCCATGCAGTATATGAAAATTAGGCAGCAGGTAGAAGAAAAACAGTATATACTGTTTTCTCCCTTCTGCTTTAGGGTTCGTGAGAATTTCCTGGGGGTTTCCATGAAATGTGTTTGCTGAGATTGTTGTATGCTTATTGATGTCAAAGAAGGAAGGAGGTGGCACCCTGGCAGTACATTAATGGCTGATAACTGTGAAAGTCTTCCTGACCTGCTGGACAGGATTTCTTGTCATTGCTATTGGTCTTGTTGAATTATTAATTTTTCCTTAACCTTTCTCATGTGCCCTTCCTGATCAGGTTGGTTATACCAGTTCTTGCCTCAGATCATTCTGGAACTGTAGAAAGTCGTGAGTAGCATCAGTAGGCCTGGCAGGTTTCTCAAGCATTAATAATCTGAAATTGTACATTACTAACTTGATTTCATGTCTCATGAACCGTGATTGACCTGTGGTCTTGTGATTAGACTGGAATGTGTAATTTTAAAAACAGAATAATTAGAGTATTTCTGTTGGAATTTTTTAATTGGGCTCTTGGAGGCCTTGTCCATTTTCTGAATCCCTTAAAGTGGAATTCTTGTAGAGATACAAAGACTAGTCTAAACTCTGTTATCTGGCCCCCCGTTAACCGAAATGCCACTAACCAGGTAGAACATTTCCAGAACCTGATGTTTCAGGGAGTGATTTTGCCTTCCTCCAACTTCGCTGGACGCTGCCTGCTGCTACCTCATTCGGGGGCTCACCAACCCTCATGCTGATTTCAGCTGAGCACACTGGCATTTCATCCTGATGGATAACCCTCTATTCTAGATCTTCATCTACCCTTCTCCAGCCCCTGGCCTATTTCTGGGCCCTCTCTCCTCCGGAGGAAGCTGCTCTTTCACAAGGACCAAGGTGATCCTGCCAGTTCCCTGCTAAAAACCTACAAAGCCTTCCTATTGTCTACAGAATGAAGTTCAGACTCCCTAGAAGGGGAGGAAAAGCAGTCTCCAAGCCAACCCCAGGCTATCTTTCTACCCTAACGCAACAGCCACAGCAGATTGGCCATGTTAGTTGCCCAACAGCCTTCTGTGCTGCTGGTCCATTCATTTATCATTCGCCTTCAGCCTGTAATAACCCTTTTTTCAACCTGCCTGGATCTTCCTATGCTCCCTGTAGTTCTAAAGCTTCCTCTTTCATGAAGTCTTCTGATTTGCCCTGCCAGAGTCAGTCTCCCACCCCCACCGCAGTGTTCCCACTGCACTGTGTCTATACCAGTAGTTGGTTCTCATCCTTCCTAATGCTATGGCCCTTATACAGTTCCCGTGGGTAACGACTCGCAGGTTGAGAACCGCTGGTCTACACCGACATTATAACCGTAATCTTATTCTCACCTTCTTTGCTTTGTTCTTTAGATATTTAAAGAAGCCTGTCACCTCTGTTGTAAGCTCCAGAACTCAGGAGCTCTATCTCATCTAGCTTTGTACCTTTTTTATTCCATAACCCAACACTTTTGAGGAGACAGGGAACATGTTAAGTTAAAAGGACAGCACTAAATTGTCATGCATAGCAGTGACTTTTAGACATTATGGAACCCTGCATAATTTGTGCCCGTCACAATTTTACTATAATTGGATATATTTTAGTGAGTTCAGAATTATTCGTAAATTCGACAAATGTTTATTGAGCATCTACCGTGTTCCAGGTTCTGGACACCCCAGAAGACCGAAGTCCTCAGTTCTCATGGAATTTACATTCTGTGGGGAGATCAATAGTAAAAATGTAAATTTTTTTTGAGTGTGTTACATAACATGAGGAAAATAGAGCAGCATCAAGGCTTTGGAGGCTTTGTTAGGGTGATCAGAGGAGCCTTTCTAGGTAAGTGACATGAGGAAACCTAAATATTGAGAGAGATGCAGCCAGGCAAGGACACGGCGACATGGCATGTCACACGGAGGGAGGGCAGGAAGGAGGGAAGCCTGGCTTGAAGTGTCAGGAACTGATGTCTATTTCTGACGTCATGTGTTTACATTAAACAACAGAATCGACAACATTTGGTTTTATGGCTTCTTCAAATCCAAATGGGAGAGTCCTGCAGTCAGAAAATAAGAAGAGTCACAGGTCCCCATGGGGTACCTTGAAGGCAGACAGCGTTCACGCTTTGTGCATTTTCTCCTATGCACAACTGTGGTAATTGTTTAGCGGGACCTTTGGAACCCATCAGTCATTCTCCACTCTGATTTGCTCAATCATTCTAACATTTCTCATTCTTCTCTTCCACATACCCCCAGGCCAGTGATACAGTCACTTGCTGAACCTTACCTTCAGTTTCAACCAACCGATTCTGTCTGGAAGATCTGATTAGCTGCACTGGCAATCTGATACACTTGCCCAGGTATCCAGAAGAACTTGGAAAACTCCTTGTAATCCTGGGCTTTTGAGAGAGCTGATCATGGCAAGTGGGACTGTCATAGGACAGTCAAATCCCCAAACTTTAGATCTTGAAGAAAAGGGAATTGGAGAAGTGACACCAGTGAGCACCCACAGTGTCGGACATTTTATTGGGTTTGTTTCATGCATTGTCTCATTCAATCTTGATAAGCCTGTAAGCTTATTAGCTCCACTGTGTAGATGAAGCAACAGGCTCAGAGTGAATGACTATTCCCAGGTCACACAGCGCCAGTGGGTTCTGTTCAAGGCCATGGTTGAGTGCATGGACTCCTGGGTCCAAACTTCCATTGCATGTGAGTCTGGGTAAGAGTGGGGGAGTTATTCTCTCTCTGCCTCATTTTTCTAAGTTGAAAAACAAGATACTGATAATACTTTCCTGATAAGATTATTAAAACAATTACCTAGCTCATGTATACTTAGCATGAGGCCTGGCCCAGGTAGTAAGCACTATGGAAATGTTTTACTTCTACTGTACTGAGCTGCCCTTTTTTTTGCCCAGCAATGGGTATTGCAGGATTGAGCTGCTTTTTTAGAAACTTTGGCATTCCTATAACAACACAGCATACAACTTGACAGGAGAGAAAAGTGAATGCTAGAGAAGTGAAGTGTCTTGGCCAAGATCACATAACCATTTAGGGGTAGAGGCAAGACGTCTCAAGCATGTGTTTCTGTCCCCCCTTCCCATCTTCCACCTACCACACACTTTTTTTTTTTTTTTGCAGTTTTTGCAGGGGCTGGGTTTGAACCCCCCACCTCCAGCATTTGGGGCCAGCACCCTACTCCTTGAGCCACAGGCGCCGCCCTAACCACACACATTTTTTTTTCCTTATTCAGTGCACTGACTTCACAACTGCTCCTAAACTCTGCTGCTCCCAACCCCAACCTGACCCCTCCCACTCCCCCCCGACTCCTCCCACTCCCCACCTGGCTCCTCATTGAAGTCTACTTACAGGCTGTGATTGCTGGAGTTGTGGGTGCCCTGCTGAGAAGGGGCACCAGCAGGGCTCTGAGTTGCTTGCAGTCTCTTCGCCTAACTACATCTCCAGGTGTCCATTGATGTACATGGGTTTATGTTTATGTTCCCAGTGTCTTTGAGACTCTGCATGCCTCCTGTTCTACTTCTCTCCTCTTACATAGAAGGAATCTGGTAGCCCACTCTGCTTGTTGTATTTTGGAGAGAAGGGGTTCTTGGATCCTTGAGAGGAATTTGGTGGGAGACATAGATGAGAAGGGAGAGAGAAGGGTGGCACCAGAGGTAGCAGGTTCAAACCCAGACCTGGCCAAAAACCACCAAAAAAAAAAAAAAAAAAAAGAAAGAGAAGGGAGAGAGAAGCAGAAGCTCCCAAACATACTGAACTCTGTACCTGAAGTCCTCACCAGATTTGGGAGGAGGTGTGGTTTGTGACATAAAGGAGTTTATTTCCCTATTTTTTAATAGAACAGTATTAAACTACTCAGCACTGTGCTATTTTAAACAAAAGATGTTGGAAGCTTCCTTTAGAGTTCTTTGATTTTGTGCTGTATGGGAGAAAATGTTTCTTCCTCCCAAATTTGAAAGATTCTTTTTTGAAAAAGTTTCCAATCTTTTCCAAGAGTTAATAATAATGCCTTATCTTTGAAAAGTGCTTGGTGGTTTTCACATCACTCCCAGGCACATTATCTTATTTAACCTTCACATTGACCTTGTCAGGTAGGCAAAATAGGTATCACTTGTCTCCATATTACATGGGAAGAAATTTGAAGCCAAGAAGTGAAGAAGGGTGGCTAACATCACATAGCTGTAACTAGACCCAGTTCCCAGCTCCTCATTCTGTTGGAGCATATTGACCTTTTGCTTTTGTAAACTCAAAGTAAAGGAACAGGACATTTGTATTGGGATCAGTTAACAGTGCTGCATACCTCTCTCTTACAGGTTCAGTCACCTGTCGCCTGTACATATGGAGTCCCAAAGGTCCCCAAATGAAACTGTCCTCATTACAGGAGGAGGTGGCTATTTTGGTTTCCGGTCAGTGCATCTACAAAATATGCCCAGGGAATTATTTTTACCAGTAGTTGCCCGAAAATGTATAGCTTTCAACTCTGACACTAAGATAGTGCAAACTTTTACTTGTCCATGTGATGTGAAACCCGAAATGAACTATTGCCTCACTGCTCAGACATTGACATTGAGAACTATAGATATATTCCACTTCAAGAAAAACTCTTATAAAGCCATTGAGTTGGGGAGGAGTGATTATTCGCATCACTAAAAACAATTTAAAATAATAGCTATCCCTTCATAATTACATTATTACGTGCATTTGCAGATATTCAAAAATGGATAGTGGATCCTAGAACAGAGGGGGACAGTGTAATATGTATTATGGATGCCACCATTCTTCAAAGATAAAGCCTCTCTTGTTGTACCTGAAGCAGACAAGAGGATTCTCTTGTTGGAGAATGAGTCAGGTTTGCACCAATCCTCCCATAAAGTGAGAGACTCAGGATGAGCCCCACCTTGATTGGTAAATTATTTCCTACACTTCCAGGCTTAGCTTAAGAGTGACTCGATCTGACTTTTACTTTCTCCTTTCAGACTAGGCTGTGCTCTGAACCGGAAGGGATTCCACGTGGTTCTGTTCGACATCAGCAGCCCTGCTCAGACCATTCCAGAAGGAATCAAATTTGTACGTGGCGACATCCGCCATCTCTCTGATGTAGAGAAAGCCTTCCAGGATGGGAATGTCACCTGTGTGTTCCATGCTGCCTCTTATGGCATGTCAGGACGGGAGCAGCTGAATCAAAAATTGATCCATGAAGTCAATGTCGGGGGCACGGACAATGTCCTCCAGGCTTGCCAGAGGAGAGGGGTGCCCAGGTTAGTTTACACCAGCACTTTCAACGTAGTCTTCGGAGGTCAAGTTATCAGAAATGGGGATGAATCTCTGCCTTACCTGCCTCTTCATCTCTACCCGGACCACTACTCTCGAACCAAATCCATTGCAGAGAAGAAGGTGCTGGAGGCAAATGGCACAGCCCTGGATAGAGGCGAGGCTGTCTTGAGAACCTGTGCTCTGAGGCCAGCCGGCATTTACGGCCCAGGAGAACAAAGGCACCTTCCGAGGATAGTGAGCTACATTGAGAGGGGTCTGTTCAAGTTTGTGTATGGAGATCCCAGGAGCCTGGTCGAGTTTGTCCATGTGGATAACCTGGTGCAGGCTCACATTCTGGCCTCTGAGGCCCTGAAAGCTGACAAGGGCCATGTTGCCTCTGGGCAGCCCTACTTCATCTCAGATGGCAGACCAGTGAACAACTTTGAGTTCTTCCAGCCTTTGGTTGAGGGCTTAGGCTACACATTCCCATCCACCCGCCTGCCCTTGGGCCTTGTCTACTGCTTTGCTTTCCTAACAGAGATGGTCCACTTCATTTTGGGTCGACTCTACAACTTCCAGCCATTTCTCACCCGCACGGAAGTCTATAAAACTGGTGTCACACATTATTTTAGCTTAGGGAAAGCCAGGAAGGAGCTAGGGTATGAGGCTCAGCCATATGACCTCCAGGAAGTAGTGGAATGGTTCCGAGCCCATGGTCATGGGAGAAGTCCTGGCAGTCGTGACTCAGAGTGCTGTGCTATCTAGTATCAAACTTTGGATCCTTAAAATTGCTTATTGATTCCTTATTAAGAATAAGCTCTTGGATCTTTAAATCTTCCTTACTTCCTTACGCTAATCCTAATAGGAGGGAAAAAAGAATCAAAAGTTTAAAATCTGGTTTCCTGTGTCCTGTTTTAGACGGGTACAGTAAAGTCAGTTTGGAGCCATTGAGGTGGGCGTAGTTGGGTTAGAATGTACTTATTTCCATTGTATACATTCTGCATCTGATTAAAGTAGACTAGAACTCAGAATGATATGGGAATGACAAGCCACTATCAGGCTTGGAAATGTGCGGAAACACCAAATTGGCCCAGATCCCCAACAGACCCCTCCGAGGAGATGGCAGCCCTCGCACATAGGCGCAGGGTGAATTTCTGGGATTGACTTTTGCTCTTTGTGATATATAGGCGTTTTGCCTATGCAACCACATGATGTTTGATGTTTAAACAGGCCTTTGTCCTACCTCATAAGATTCTTATGCGGATTAAATTGGACAAGGCATATTCAACGCATATAGCCATTATTTTTATTAGGATTGTTATTATACTTTCTTTATGAGGGTTTTCTTTCTCAGAGTCTTCTCTTTGGAAAGGCTGTTGCTATTGAACTTTCTGGAATGTCTTTGGATGTGCCCTCGGAGCTGCAACTCATGTATTTGAAAATACTCCAGTGTTTATAAAGTTTCGGCCTCTGAAGAAGGATTAAGTTTAGGAAACAGCTAAAAATATGATGATTAAGGGGAGTGATCAAGCTGATGATGCCATTTTAAATTTAAAAATGAAGCAGTGTTTTTCAACCTTTTGTAACTGACAGCACAGTTGAACCTATAACTTCCGTGGCACACTTGAATTATGTTGATCAAAAGAAAGGAGTAAAAGAATATACTTACTCTGCTTTGAACTTGTTTTGAAAATGATTTAAACTTAAGATCTTTAAAATTTCTTGCAGCACACCAGTTGAAAATCACTGCTTTAAACTAATAGACCGGTTTCGTTACTGGGAAATACGGTGGCTCTCTGGCCAGTGAGGAATGCCTTGAACAATGGCAGCATTGTCTGGCCACCCACAAGGACTGCATGAAAGTCATTCGATAGGAACCAAAGCGGAAAGGAGACCCATTCCACATGGGTTGCTGCTATAGACCTATTGCAACATGAGGAGGAGGAGGATGGATTCCCGTGGAAAATCATGCTAGCATCATTCTGTGGGCACTGGTCGAGGCAGATAGGCGAGCAGTCCCTGTTGACTGCTGCCTGCATGTTTTGGAAAAAGCTCTGAACTTGCTGCCGAAAGACCCAAGCCACAAACATTTAGCATGGCCCTAACCAAGTCACTGAAGCCCCTTTAGAATTTAGTCTCCTCATTCAGGAGATGAGACTGTGTTTGCCCTTTCTCACCTTACAGAGTTTATCGTGAGCACAAAACAACATGTGAGAGTAATTTTGGTATACAAATTGAAATACAAGGTGAATATCGTGATTATTCTTCAGAAAACAATACGATAAAAGAAGCTTCTGCTTTAGTCTGGGGTTCACTTGTCTGAGCCCCCACAGCACCTCTAAGACTTAGGGTGCTTTGGAGCAGGTCTCTCCACCTGCTGCCAACGTAGAAGCCAGTCGTGACACAGCACATCCTCCAAGAGCAGGGCACCTGTATGCAGGCTAAGTACCATAAAACATGTTCATCAGCCTGGAGAGGGAGCGCAAACATTTTTAATGACATCTTTCAAAAGAATGACAGGCACTGCTCAGTTTTCTTGGTAAAGTATACTGAGCACAGAGAGGACTTTTTTGAGAGGGTGTCTTCTGTAGTCAAGATATCTAAATGAGATTTATGAGCAATATATACTGGCTTTGTTGCCATCCTGGAATGAAACATACTTGGCCATTCCACAACAATTGACACAGTTGTCCCCTCCTCCTTGAAATATTTATTGACTTTCCATGAACTCACCCTGTTCTGGTCTTCCTCCTCGCATCAGTCGTCTGTTGCTATGTAACAAGATTACCCCCAAACATAGTGCCGTGAACACAGCCAACCCCGCCTTTCTGTGAGTCAGCAATGCAGGTGCAGCTCACCTGGGTAGTTCTAGCTTAGGTGGACAAGGCTGGCCCTACAGTCACACAAAAGCTCCACACATGTTGGGGGAGGGGGGTCCTCTACAGGTTGGCTCCCCCACATGACCTGGCAGGAGGCCTCTGGTCCCCCCCACCCCCTGCCTGAACATCTCCAGCACTGCTTGAACATCCTCAGGACAGACAAGTGATTCCCCCCAGAGCAGGGGCCGTAAGGAGCAAGCCGGAAGTTGCCTTGCCTTTCCCGACGTGGCCCACATTCACACTATCATTCCACAGTGTATTTGCTGCACAGGTCAGTCCTGTTAATTGGGAGAGGGACATGCACACGGGTGTGAATGCCAGAAGGGGCATCACAGGGATCTGTCCTAGAGCCTGGGCTCCTGGCTCCCCCATCGCCCTCTGCAGCTCCACAGTTTGGTCTATCTGCTTTCTGCCGGTAGGATTTTAGGGATCTGAAGGCTGCTTTCCGGTTACCACCATGTCTCTTTCAGGTCAAGCTGGCAATGTCATTGTGACTATTGGGAGCACTCTATGTGTCCCCTACAAGTCTTCCTGCAGTTCCCTCCATTAGACAAAAGCCACACCCCTGATTTCTTGGAGAAAAGTCAGAGAAAAGCAGAACCTTGAGCTGCTTCTCAGATGGCTGAGGGATTATGCCCTTAGCTTGGAAGCCTTATTATCTGAGCAGCTCTCTGAGATACCACATCAGGCCTTTCTGATTTTATAGCCACGAGCTTAGTGAAGCACTGTTATTCCCACAATTATCATGTTCCACACAGGTTGTCCCATTCCACACGGGAGGAGAGTATAGAAGAGCGTGAGACCAGGAGGGGAGGTCATCACAGACCTGGCGGCCACACTCCTGCTCCCGAGTCTGGTCAGCTCCCTGCCGTCTCCCCCACTGCACTTGAACCTGGCAGACTTTCTCATGCTCAGCCCTGGGCCTCGTCGAGTACCAGACTTTCTTCCTACTGGCTCTCATCCCAGCTCGTGGCTTCAATGCCCACCACTAATCCAGTTGTAAACTGCTAAATTTGCGCTCTCAGACGATGCTTCTAGGCTCCAGGCTCGCATTACCTTCCTCCACGTCTCCACATGGTTTCTCATATTCACCTTTCAGTTAACACATCCGAGTGGAGCTCATAGCCCTCCCTTGCCCCCCCCCAAATCTTACAGTGTTTCTTTCCTTAGTAAATGTCGCCACTATCCAATGAATCTCTTATGCCAGAAATCTAGGATCATCTTTGACCCATGCCCCTCCTTAACTTGGCACACCTAACCCATGTTTAAGGCCATTGATTTTGACCTTGTAATCGTGCCCTAAAGCTGCCCAGGTTAAAAGTGTCACCTCTCTCCCCCAGACTCCAAAAATATCCGTTTTGTTCTTCCACCTACATCCTCCCCTGCCTCCCTTCCATCCATTATCCCCGTGGCAAGCAGAGTGAGTGTAAGAATATAATTCTTATGTCACTTCCCTGCCCAAAACTTAATTAATGTGACCTGAGTCTGCTTTGGCCACTCGCCTGCCCCTCCATGCTCATCTTACATTATTCTGCCAGCTCTGCTCCAACTATACTGACTTGTAGGGTCCCAGGCACTGAGCTTCCATGCTCTTGCATCCCCCCTTTGGCCTGTGTAATGTTTATTTCATGTCCCAGCTAAGTCTCTTCCTCCAGATGCCTTCCATGATCGCAGCAGTTGAGGACTGGTGCTCTCGCTGGCACAGCACTCTGCCTTCTTTTTATAGCATTCATCACAACTGTAATAATTTGTACAATGATTTGTTAATGCTTATAGGCTCCACCAGGCCAGGAGCTTTGTCTTCTTACTACTGTACTAACACTTAGTGCAAAGCAGGAGCTGGATGAGCGTTTGTTGAATGAATATTGTTTTTCCTTTTAAGGGCAAATACCCCTTTCTGGTGCATAGGTAATTTACTGTTTCTAATCTTTTGATGACTGAGGGAGATAGCCACCATAGGGAAGACTAGATGAGGTCTAGTAAGAAAATGAGGCAATGTGCATGTGGTTGACATAGAAATGCCTTAAGATGTTGGGGAAAGGGGGAGGGATGCAGAGAGGGTGGACAGGGATTTCTGCTTTCTCCACATCTCAGCTGAAAACTCACCACTTTGAGGACATAAGTCTGTTTCTTGAAAGAAAGCTCCCCTTCTCTTCTAAGTTCAGAAGATGCCACAGCTAGGAAATCCTGTTAGTCCTAGGGTTCCCAGGTGCCCTCACCTTCCTTCAAACTTGGGTTGAATCACTCAAACTCACATAAGGCAATCAAACGGTGGCATTAGCCACCCTGCCCGGCCACTTCATCCGCTGCTTCCAGGGAGTGTTGGGGGTTTATCTGTAAACCTGAAGGAGGATCACAATGGGGGAAGGAAGTCTGAGCCACAAAGAACCCTGTATTGGAACCCAGAGGCAATGCCAGAACCGGTCCTATCTGCATAAAGGAGTCTGGAAGGCCTGTTGGAAATACTTCTTGTGTTTCCTTAGTGACGTCCCCGGTCATGGGATACAGGGTGCCATGTTGTAAACAGAGGGCCAAATGACTAATCCTGGCACCAAATCGTCTATGCTATGGTATTCTTCAGTCCTCAGGAATAGGCCCTAGAGATTCCTTTTGAGAAAAGATTCTATTTTCCTCAGTCGCCTAACATGGTGATTCCAAGGCCAGGATTGCTTTATTATCATTGTTGGGTCATCCTATAGCTTGTATTCTTTTCCAAGCCTCACCCCCTACTCCCCTTGGTGCCCTCTTCCTCACCAGTAGGACCCTCTCTCGGCCTCTAGCTCACGCCTTACAGAGTAGAGACACCTGCCAAGATACATCCCCCAGCCCTGACCCAGGACACCCCACAGGGGGAAGGGCACCCCCCATTGCTGGCCTGGGCAGCCAACACTAAAAGTCCCACTGTTTGCTAGCATCTCTTGCTCTGGAGCTTAACACCCAACACTTTTTTGATGACAAAAACCCACCCCCACCCTTAACAGGTGCTAACCTCCACGTTCAGCCTTGGCCAATCAGAAGACTCCCAGCCCCTGTGACCACCCTCATTAGGCCCAGGTGAGTCAGTCAGGCGGCGTCCTCCCCTCAACATTCCTCCTGGAGCTGTTTAGAGAGACTCTTTGGGTGTTTGGTGCTGACGCAGGTTCTCCTACCCTGAAGGAGAGATACAAGCTTGGACAGTGTCTTTCCGGCTTCCAGTTCCCACTGTGTGTGAAGTAAGGCAGAGCCAAGAAACGGAGAGGGAGAAAGACCTCAAAGACAGCACTGGACCCCAGGAGGCAGCCTGTCCGAGCCTTGCCGTCCTAGACCGCCATGTCATGTGAGTCTCAGAACACTTTCTTTTCTGCTTAAGGACTTTTGAGTTGGGTTTTCCTCCAGCAATTGGCTGCATCCCTGTGTATAGCAATCAGAGTCCACTCCTGGGCACAGGTGAGCCCACCCCATGGTTTTCAAGAACAATCACTCTCCACTCCCCTCCCTGCCCTCTTCCTTGCAAAAGGGACCTCTTCTATTGGCCTCTGGGTAACTGAACATTTTCTGGAGGTTTTCTCGAAGAATCAGATCAATTTCCTTTTCTAGAATCGTGTTCATTTGAATCGTAATTATTCAAAGTATGTGTATCTGGGCTCAATATGTCTTTAAGCAGTATAGTTCAAACTCTCTTGTTCTGTAAGAAAATTGTTAGACAAGGTAACTGGTTCCTGAGAACATAGATGCCCCATGAAGGCAAAGAACCCCTCTGTTTTTTCTTCCTGATTATCCAGAGAACACAGAACAGTCCCTCTACCTGCCCGAGTCAATGCCACTGACTGAGTGGAAGCCTTTGTCAGCCAGGTGGGCCCAAATTAAAAATGCAGATGCTAGAGGAGTGATAACATGTGTGATGGCAGAGCAGAAAGCTCTGGAACTGGTCCTTTCACTGAAAGGAAAAACCTGAAAACCAAGGGGGTAGGGAACGAGTAGAACCAACAATTTCACAACTCTTCATGTTTTATAGATTTTAGCACAAAAACACATGTGTTTATATATGCAGACTCCAAACTCTTCCCCTGGTGGTTCAGCTGGGAATCTAGACTTCAGGTGTTCCTTATCTCCCTATAAGGAGGTGGAAAGAGCCAAACGCTAAATGCTTTTGCTCCCTTGCAAGATGTTAAGTGAGCACCCTCTGCATTGGGTGCTCAGAGCCTCTTCACTGATGCACCAAGGGGGATGGGATGAACAGAAGCACCTTAGCTTTGTGACCTCCCACCTCCTCCTCTCTG
Organism: Arctocebus calabarensis; assembly: GCA_963573935.1. Taxonomy (NCBI): domain Eukaryota; kingdom Metazoa; phylum Chordata; class Mammalia; order Primates; family Lorisidae; genus Arctocebus; species Arctocebus calabarensis. The sequence goes on from CAUYON010120061.1 coordinate 24,186, forward strand.
CAAGGCCCAGTTCTTCATTGACTAGCTTTGTTGACCACATTCCAGGGGTGACGTGTCCAGCCAACCTGGAGCCCCATTTCTCAGCCAAAGGGGTTCATTTAATGACCCTTCTGGCTGAACCTGTTTACCTGATCTTTTAATTAAAAAAATAGCCTTTTGCTATTAAAAATCAAACCAGAAATGGAGCCAGTGAGTCCACAGTGTGTCTAAGCAGTTCAAATTCAATGTTACCCTTCAGTACTTTAGAACCTGGGCACACCAGGAAAAATACTATTTTCATTGAACTCAGGTAATGATGACTGAGGTCAAATCTGGTTCACTACAAGGAAACAAGTAGCACAGTGACTTGAGCTAGTGTCTTTCAGATAACTTTTTATTTATCATACTTTTTATTTATCAACTCTTATTAAATCATAACTGTACATTAATGCATTTATGGGCTACAATGTGCTGATTTGATATACAATGCAGAATGCTTACATCAAACTGGTTAACAAACCATCACCTCACTTATTTGTTGTGGTATGATATTTACACTCTATTCTTAATAGTTTTGAAATGGAAAGCATGCAAGTAATTAAAAAAAATTCTACATGAGGACTCTCCATACTTCTTTCCAAAGAGGCTATATTAGTTTGCAGTCCCACCAACAGTGTAATAGTGCTCATCTGCAACTTTGGGACTTTGTGAGGTGGACTAACTTACTGGGGTTAGGTAATATCTCAGGGTGGTTTTGATTTGCATTTCTCTGATAATTAGAGATGATGAGCATGTTTTCATATGTTAGCCATTGGTCTTCCTGGTAGAAAGTTCTCTCTGTTCATGTCTCTTCTCCAGTGATAGATGGGATTGTTTTGTTCTTTTTTGTTGATTAATTTGAGTTCTCTGTAGGTCCTAGTTATCAAGGCTTTGTCAGATCCGTAACACGCAAATATCTTTTCCCATTCTGGAGGTTGTATATTTGCTTTAGTTGTTGTGTCCTTAGCTGTACAGAAGCTTTTTGATTTAAACAAAAGTCCCATTTGTTGGGGCAGCACCTGTGGCTCAAAGGAGTAGGGCGCTGGCCCCGTATGCTGGAGGTGGTGGGTTCAAACCCAGCTCCGGCCAAAAACTGCAAAAAAAAAAAAAAGTCCCAGTTGTTTATTTTTGTTTTTGATGCAATTGCCCTAAAGTCGTCTTCATAAAATCTTTTTCCCCAGGCCAATAGCTTCAAGAGTTTTTCCCATGCTTTCTTCTAGGATTTTTATCATTTCATGCCTTAGATTTAAATCCATCTTGAATCAATTTTTGTAAGTGGTGAAAAGTGCGGGTCTAGTTTCGGTCTTTTACGTGTGGATACCTAGTTCTCCCAACACTATTTATTGAATCGGGATTCTTTCCGTGGTGTGTGATCTCGTTTGGTTTATCAGCGATCAGGTGGCTATATGATGCTGGTTTCATCACATGGTTTTTATATCTGGTTCCAAATGTCTATGTCTCTGTTTTTGTGCCAATATCATGCCATTTTGATCTCTCTGGACTGGTAATATACCCTAGGCTCCCACTACTAGGCATCTAGCTGGAAGAAAAAAATTATTTTACCATAAGGACATTAGCCCTAGATTGTTCATCACAGTTCAATTTACAATTGCTAGGATGTGAAAAAAAAACCTAAATGCTCCTGAGCTCAGAAATGGATTAACAAATTGTGGTACATGCACACCCGTGGAATACTATTCAACCACGAAAAAGGTAGTGACTTCACATTTTTTGTATTAACCTGGATGGAATTGAACCATATTCTCCTTAGTAAAGTACCTCAAGAATGGAAAAGCAGTTATCCAATATACTCAATACGAATATGCAGCAGCCAGTAGATGATCTAATGTAGCGGTTCTCAACCTGTGGGTTGTGACCACTTTGGGAACTGAGGAACTGTATTAAAGGTAGGAAGGTTGAGAACCGCTGCTCTAATGCATACCCATATAGGAGAAAAACTCGTTACAATTCAAGTTGAGGGGAGGAGGAACAGAGGGTTGCTTGCACTGTGGGGCATGGTGTGGGGGGGTTTGGCACACTTTCTGAGTGCAGGACATAACTTCAAGAGGGACTCTCTCTAACAAATTCAAATATTTTGACCTGGTTGTTTGTATCTTCACATTAACCTAAAATAAAAGAAAATTAAAAATAAAAATAATCTTCATCACTAATATGTTGAATTTTAATCCTGGGAAAAAATGTAGATAACATTTTCTTCAGCCTTTCAGCGGAGGCCTATTGCAGATCTAAAAGGACACATTCTTACCAATTTTGTTATGAAAATGAGTCTTCTTGTGCTTTCACAGTTGCTAGGAGTTAGTGTCCTGGATAACTAATAATGGGTCTGCAATGTTGCCAGGCTTTTAAGAGAAATTATTTGCTATGTTGCTGGGGCAATTACAGCACCCCCACTGACAGTCATGTGCCTTCAGTAGGGAATTTTTGCTTTTGGGTTATGTTCAACGTGAGGCTAATGATGGATATTAACCTGTCACCCTAGTTAACTAAATTACTCAAAGATGATCATTCTTTTTTTTTATAATTTTATTGAATCATAATTGTGTACATTGGTGCAATCATAGGGCACAATGTGCTTCATATACATTCAGAAATATTTTGATCGTACTGTTAAAGATAGCCTTCATGACATTTTCTTGATCACTATATAAAGACATTGATACTCTACCTTTAGTAAGTTTCACCAGTACCCTGCTAAGATACACCGTAGGTGTGTTCCTACTAATTGTCCTCCCTCCACCTAACCTCCCCCCTCCCCTCACCTCCCTTTCCCCTTTCCCTGTATTCTTGTGCTATAATTGGGTTTTAGCCTTCATACAAAAGCTATAAATTAGCTTCCTATTAGGGCTGAGTACATGGGATACATATTCTTCCATTCTTCAGATACTGTGCTAAGAAGAACATGTTCCAGCTCCATCCATGTAAACACAAAAGAGGTAAAGTCTCCAGATGCTTTTCTTTTGATGAGTTTAGAATGTTTCTCTTCAATATTGACTTTAAATAGTCTGATGACTATATGTTATTAATGAAGTTCTTCCTGTAGTATATTTCCTTGGAGTTCTCTAAGCTTCTTATCTCTGGATATCTAAATCTCTATCAAGACTAATGCTAAAGTTTTCCTCACTGATTTCCTTAAATAGGTTTCCTAAAATTTTTGCTTTTTCTTCTCGCTCAGGATTATAGTATAGATTTGGACACTTCACATTATCCCATAGTTCTCAAATGCCAAGGCTTTGATCATGTTTTTAAAAATTATTTTTTATTTTTGTCTCACTAGATTAATTCAAAAGATCTGTCTTTAAGTTCTCGGATTATTCTGCTTAATCTAGTCTACTGTTGCAGCGTCCAATTGCCTTCTATAATTCCTTCAATGAATCTTTTATTTCCAGTTTTATTTGGTTTTTCTTTAAAATATCTCTTTGATAATTTTGTCATTCTTAGTTGACTTTCTGATTTTTCTGGATCTCATTGACCTTCATTATATGGATTGTGAATTCTTAAGCTGGCATTTCAGGATTTTTTTTTTCTTTTTTTGTAGAGACAAAGTCTCACTTTATTGCCCTCAGTAGAGTGCTGTGGTATCACATGGCTCACAGCAGCCTCCAACTCCTGGGTTTAGGTGATTCTCTTGCCTCAGCCTCCCGAGTAGCTGGG
>CAUYON010120063.1:0-31401 GCA_963573935.1 Arctocebus calabarensis
TTATTTTTTTTTTTTTGAAACAGAGCCTCAAGCTGTCACCCTGGATAAAGTGCTGTGGCATCACAGCTCACAGCAACCTCCAATTCCTGGGCTCAAGCGAGTCTCTTGCCTCTGCCTCCCAAGTAGCTGGGACTACAGGCACCTGCCACAATGCCCAGCCATTTTTTGGTTGCAGTCGTCATTGTTGTTTGGCGGGCCCGGGCTGGATTTGAACCTGCCAGCTCAGGTGTACGTGGCTGGTGCCTTAGCCCGTTGAGCCACAGGCGCCGAGCCAGGACTCTCATTTCTTGTCTATAAAATGGAGGTAATAATACCTCCTGTGCCAGTTGCTAAAAGGATGAAATGTAAACCCTATAAATGAAATGCATACAGCAGGTGCTCAGTGAAGGGCAGCCTCCATGCATTTCCTTCTTCCTCCTATCCTTACTAGGCCAGTCCTAAAGGTTTTGTATGTCCCCTAAGGTCTCAGATGAGCAGTGGCCCCTGGTGCTTAGTATGTCCTCAGCCCAAGGCTGTGGAATCCTAGACTTGGGTCTACCTGGGAACACCAAGGTAAAGAAGAATGAAGAGGTCCTGAGGGGGAGAGCTTGGAGTGTAGGTCCATGCAGGATTAAGCCAAGTCAAAGTTCTTTTGTGCAGGATTTGGGGTAGGGTGGCCTTTAATGTGCTGCTGTGCCTTATGAATCTGAGGACTGGTATTTCCACACTTATTGCTGGGACCATTTTTTTATAGAGTATCTTTGAGCTAGTATTCTGTGGAATACATGTTGGACATCACCCCATCTAGAAGCTAGTACAAATGCCGTCACCCTCACTCTTTTCTGCCACACACATACCACATACCACAGCATTTTCTGAAGTAGTACATTCCTCAGGCCAGGGATCTCTTGAGATGTTCCATGGTCAAATATTCTTAGAAAATATTGCTCTGCCAAAGTGGACGACAAATTATTGCTCACACTTCTCCCAGACTTTACTACTTCTCTACATTTGCTTCTGCTATTGTTTTCCTTCTGGACTGCTCTTTGTTTTAGCCCATTTCTGTCTGCCAAAGTTCCATCTCATCTGTCAAGCCTTGGGTCTCATGCTTTCTGCACCATGATGAAGGCTTCTTGGATTCTAGCAAAATACTAGAGGTGCCTGACAGGTGTCCCAAACACTCGTTGATATTACTAAGTGAAATAGAGGGATGACTGAAGGAAAGGAGAGGAAATGATAGGTGGAGGGATGAGTAGAGGATTAGATTATGGGGGTGATTGTTGACTGTGTTCATGAGTGGGGATATGCAGTAGCTCATTATACCTGTGCCTACAATTCTATTCACTGTGGGTGGTGCAGGCAGGAACTTGAGTTCTGCAGGAACTGAGGGTCCCAAAGTGCTTATTGGCCAGTTCTTGGGCAGCCATCAAGGATAGCTGAAAGGTCCCTCTGTCCTAAGACCTCCCCTTGGCCTCTCATCCCTGTCTGAAGCCCCACCAAGAAAACTACCCACCTCTGGATGTTGGTCTGGGGGTGCCTTGCTGCATTACTCCTCCTCGCCCTTTAGACCATCCCCATGGGCACACCATGGGAGGGGGGATGCCAAGTTGTTTTGACTAGAGAACCTAGTGGGCATCTGTGAGAGCTAGACTGTCCTCTTTTCCCACCCAGATGCTGCAGGTCACTGGACACACCAATACTTCCCCTTTCAGGAACCTTATGAGGATGGACTTCTTTGTAAGGACCAAAAATGGAAAAAGGCCAATTGACCTGCTTATCCTTATAAACAAGTTTCCTTATAAGCAATTTCCTCTGGAACATTCAGCAAGTTGCCTAATCTCTGTGAACCTCATTTCCCCTAATTCTACAATGCATCTATCTACTTTATTAATGAAAGTACCTGGCACATAATAAGTCCTTGGCAGCAATTATTAATACTTTTATCCTTTTCCCCCAATTCTGATTCTGAGCTGCTAGAGAGAGAAGGTTTATTAATTTCCCACTGTAAGGTGTCAGGACACTGAACGAAGGTTAAGCTGGGGTGGATGGAAGAGGGCAACTGTGACCCAGTCCATGACAAATACAGGTATGCAAATTTTAAATTTCTCTCACCCTTCAGGGAAAACTTCCTTGAGCCTTTCCCAGTCAAGGATTGACTTTTTATGCTTTCTTGTAACTAGCTGGTTTCCCCATCACTTCCACTCACACCCACCCACCTCCCACAGACATGAACTCCCCTCAGATCAAGTGCCAGAGATGACCCACCTCTGTGTCCTCAAGCCCCTTCGGGGTTTGGCACATAGCATGCTCACTCAATAGAATTATGAGGAAGGCCGTTCTCTACAGTTGTTGCTAAAGGTCCTTTAAAGATCTGTTTTACTTGCTGCCAAGAGGGTACAGAGCCCTTGGCAAGAGAGAGCAGGGGCCAGAGACCCACGCATGGAGAGGGGATAGGTGGTGAGGGGCAGGGGTGGACAGAACTCTATGAGAAACAAGCTGCGGCTCGGCGCCTGTGGCTCAACAGGCTAAGGCGCCAGCCACGTATACCTGAGATGGTAGGTTCGAATCCAGCCTGGGTCCGCCAAACAATGATGGCTGCAACCAAAAAATGGCTGGGCGTTGTGGTGGGTGCCAGTTATTTGGGAGGCGGAGGCAAGAGGCTGGCTTGAGCCCAGGAATTGGAGGTTGCTGTGAGCTGTGATGCCACAGCACTCTATCCAGGGTGACAGCTTGAGGCTCTGTCTCAAAAAAAAAAAAAAGAAAAGAAAAGAAACAAGCTGCTTTGTGATTTACCCGTGAGTTCATTCATTAACTCAATTAACAAGAATTAAGTGCTTAGTGTTTGCCAGAATCTTTGCACATTCTGAGTTGGGGTACTGCAGTGTGTTGGTTAAGAATGATGTGAATCTGGCTCTATGCATTCTTGCGCAAGTTACTTAACATCTCTGAACCTCAGTGATATCCTCAGCAACATAGCCAAAATACCTAATGTTTCACAAAATAGTTCTGAGGGTTACTTATGTTTATTTATGTAAATTGCTTGACACAATCCCTGCTAGATGACTGTTCACTAGAATAATTGTTAAAGATAAAAATAATCCTCACTGAGTTCTGTATGGTTAGAGCACAGGCTCTAGCACAGGCCTTGGAGTGCAGGCCAGAAGTCCAATTCCTTCATTTGAGAGCTCAGAAAACTGGGGCCAGAGAAGATAGAGGAGGAGCAAGAACAGATCCCTGGCCAAGGGCTTTTAGGGCACTCTCTTTCCATCTATGCTGTTATTTTTCCTGGAGTTCAGAAGTGCAGAGGAGCCATGTATGCTGGTTTGCCAAGCGCTCCTTGGGGGAAAGTGGTATGTGAGGCTGGGGCGCAGTTTGCATATAACAGTGCAATAAAGGCGACTTCCTGGACTCACAGCTGAGGATGTACTTAAGGAGCAATCCGCTGCTGGGCCTGCAATGTGCTGCTCTAAGCACCTCCTCTCTCTGGCTATCCCTTCTGCTGAGTTATAGCTTGGCCCAGGAGAGTTTATTGCTTTGTTCCAGAACATTCTCTGTTCTGGATGGAGTTTAATAATAATGATAGAAATGGTTTTGTAAAATTTTCAACTGTTTCCAGAGTGCTATCATATCCTTGATTTCATTGGATCCACACACTTTTTTAATAGATGGAGAAAGTTTGGTTCAAGAAGATAATTAACTTATCTGGGATCTTGGTATTGGTCACCAGGTATTTTCACTAAATCTAGTGCTCATTTGGTACTTGAAATAAAAGTTGGCACTTATTGAGTGCCTTCTGAAAGCCAGTGTCCATGTAAAATGCTCCCCCTGCTCTAAGTCCTAATAATCCTCACAACCAACCATGTGGCAGACACTGTTGTTATTCCTTTCATAGACAAAGACACTGAGGGACAGAAGTCAAGTGACTGACCCAAGAATATACAGCTAGTAGATGGCAGAGTTAGTGTTCAACTTCAGGCAGTCAAGCTCCACATCTACATTTTTAATTTCTATGTCAAGGTTTCTTAACCTTAATGGAGATTTGGGGCCAGATGACGCTTTGTGGTGGGGCTGTCCCGCGCATTGCAGGATGTGCAGCAGCATCCCTGGCCTCTGCTCACTAGATGCCAGTGGCACTTCTTCACTACAGTTGTGACAACCAAAAATGTATCCAAACATTGTCAAATGTCACTTGGGGGGCAAAATTGCCCCCTGTTGAGAACCATCAGTTTGTGTTATACTATCCTAAATGATACAGGGTTGTTAAAATGGTCACCCTTAATTTTAGACAAATGTGTTTCTGTATACCTCTTTCTAAACCGAATCAACATTCAGATTGAAACAACCTGAACTGCTCACCTCCCCTATGCTTAGGCAATTTATATACCATTTAAAAAATGAATTAATGTTTAGAGAAATCAAGCAGCTTGCCCAGAATAACAAAGCTAGTATGTGGCAGAACAGGAACCTGAACATTGGTCCCAAAGTCCACATGATTTTTTGGGTAGTATTCATTCTGAAGTATTGTACTGTATTTTCTCAATTCTAAGATCTATTTTCTCCCCACAATTTAATGGTTTTGAAATCAGGATGCAACTTAAGACTAGTGTTTATGGCAGAAATATAATTCTTTTAAAAGCTAATTTTTTGTTTGTTTTTTTGAGACAGAGTCTCACTATGTCACCCTTAGTAGAGTGCCATGGCGTCACAGCTCACAGCAACCTCTAGTTCTTGGGCTTAGGCAATTCTCTTGTCTCAGCCTCCCGAGTAGCTGGGACTACAGGCACCTGGCCCAACATCCAGCTATTTTTTGTTGCAGTTTGGTTGGGGCTGGGTTTGAACCGCCATCCTGGGTATATGGGGCCGGCGCCCTACTCACTGAGGCACAGGCACTGCCCTAAAAGCTATTTTTTAATTAAAAGTGTGTCTCAAATAATAAATAGCCTTTGAGAACTGAATGCTTCAATTGTGAGTGTGGAGGTCACTGACAGAGCCAGATGGGAAGGAAGGAGGCAGAGGAGCAGCCCTCCCTGCTCTGAGAGGACACATGCCCCTGACCCAGCTGTCCACACCAGCTCTGCATCCTAACTTACTGACCCTCTGTCGAGGTTTGTGACCTAGCTCATACCATACCCTCCCAAGAAGCTTTTCTACGTCCTTTGGCATGAATCTCACTCTTTTCTAATTTTATCTAGAAGTTTTGTTTTTAATCAGGGCATTTTAATAACATGATATACTAATAGTAGACAGATGATTAAATATTATCCCCTTCATCATGGGAAATTTTAACATCCTTGCTTTATAGATGAGGAGACTGAGGGCCAGAGAAGGGCTATAACTTGCCCACCATCTCTCTCAAGGTCAGTGGAAGGAGAGGGAATAGGAGTCTCCAGGTTCTTCACATCAGTACTTCATGCTTGTTCTGGGATAGGAACCCAACCAGCTGGTTAGCAGCAGCATTCCAAGATGTGATGAGGTTTGCCTATGATTCCACAATAAAAACTGATATCTGAGCTTAGAGTGGTGAAGTGGTTTACCCAAGGCCCCACAACTCTCAAGCGGCAGCACTTAGGCTGCGTCTCCTTACACCAAATCCCATTTTCTCTTGCACTTTGCTGTTGGTTTGTCCAGCCCTGCCCTCTCTCTCATTCATGCTTCCAGGTCCTGGCCAGGCCTGCCTCTACTCTCATCAGCATCACTCTCTTTTAGGCTTCAAGAATGAGGGCCCAAATCTCCACTCTTACAGATGTCACAGGGTTGTGGTCTTGCCCCTCCGGCATATCCCACTAATTCTCTAACTCTTCAAGAGCTGGACTCAAATCCCTCCATCTAACACAGTGATGTGTGCAGTCGGTGCACAAAACCCCAAACCAGAGATGTACAGCTGGAGGAAAGGAGAGATGAAGTCAAGTCCTTGGCAAGTCACCTGGGGATGACACTACCATCTCACAGATTATTACAAGGACTGAAATGACAAAACATCTGTGAAGAACCTCAGCATGCTTTCAAGTGCCATGGTGGGGTTAAGGCTGGCTACATGGTGTAGTGCAAATAGCATCGCTTCTCCCTTGGACAGACATGGACTTCAGACAAATGATCTCTTTGAAATTCAGTTCTCTCATGGGAATAATACATCGGCCTCATCAAATTGTGAATTTTAAATGAGATCATACACATTAAGCATCTTACTCAGTGCTTGGCATACAGGAAACACTAAATATTATATTCCTTCCCAAATGTGTCACGAAATGAAACACAGCAGAATCAATCCCTTAATTCTATTATTTAAGCACATGGACAAATCTCATGCTATGAGCAGGAAATTTAACCTCAAATGAGCACTGAGATTGCTAATAATTTTAAGGCACCAGCAACCACCTTTGCATTTAGTCATTTCTCTTCCAGGGAGACTACAAAGTCGGAAAAGGAAGCTTCCTTCAGAGGAAGACGTACTATGTAACAGGGTCATTTAAAGTTGCACATCTATTTATTCATACTGTTTCAGGTCTGCTTTCCTTCTCTATAAAAAGGCAGAAGCCAAGAAACAAACAGCTTCTAAAGAGGGCAATGAAAATTACATGGGTTGTGGTTTGAGAAGGGAAGGAATAGAAGAAAAACAAGCCAGGAGTTACTTGGAAAGGAAAGGGTAAGATGGGTGATAAATAGAAGGGTATGATATGGCAGAGGAGGGTGGTGAGTTGCAGGCCAAGGTCATTATTGTGGCAAGGGCCTCAGGGACAAAAGGGATTATGTCTCAAGATTTAGAACATTTTGAAAGAAAGACTATACAAATCTCAGACATTATTACATGTTAATTATGATAAACAGTGACCAATGTGAGGCTTGCTTTTTGGTTTGACCATGTTTTCTTTTTCCAAAATGTCCCCAAACAGCAGGCTGTCCTTTGCCATACACATCTCATCTATGAAGGGCAATGCTCCTATGACCAGTTCACATAGGCACGATCTCCAGGCTCAGGGTTCCTTGACCAGAGAATGAGCAGGACTTCCTAGGGTTTTCAAGGATTGGCCCCTAAATTGCTTTCTATCCTCATATCTGTTTGCTTTCCTTGCCAATCCTCTAGCTACTCTGAATTTCTCAGTGGTCTAAGAACACATGATTTGTTCATTCATTCAACAAGTAGGAAGAAATTCTTATATGTCAGGCCTTGTTTTACATAGTGGGGACACAACTATGGTGAATGAGGTAAGGGCCTAGCCCTTAGAGAGCTTATATACTAGTGTGAGAAAACAAATAATTTCTAGAAAATGTAGGCAAGTTTTTGTTTTTGTTTTTGTTTTTTTTTTTTGAGACAGAGTCTCCCTATGTCGCCCTCAGTAGAGTACTGTAGTGTCACAGCTCACAGCAACCTCAAACTCTTGGGCTTAAGTGATTCTCTTGCCTCAGCCTCCTGAGTAGCTGGGACTATAGGAGCCCGCCATAATGCCCGGCTATTTTTTTTGTTGTTGTTACAGTTGTTATTGGAGTTTAGCTGGCCCCGGCCAGATTTGAATCTGCCACCCTCAGTGTATGTGGCTGGTGCTGTAACCGCTGTGCTACGGGCACTGAGCCTGTAGGCAAGTTTTGAAAGGGTAGTCAGAGAAAGCATCTCTGTGGAGATATTTAAGCAAAGACCTGAATGATGTAAAAAGCGAACTAAGAGCTAACTGGTCTAACAGCTTTTAAGGTGCATCAAGGTAAAGGCCTTGAGCAAGCTTCTCTGAATGAACTTGGTGAGGGGGAGAGTAGCCAGGCAGAGTGAACAAGGTCCAGAGGATGGCATGGGCCAGCTCAAGTACAGCCTTAGAGTCATGGTCGGAAACTTGGATTCTGGTCTCAGAGTGGGGGTCTGAGAGAGGAGATGCACATGATCACTCTGCCTGAGGAGTGGAAAAGAAACTTGAATGGAAAGCTCAGGTGACAGATGATGACGGCTAGAACTATGGAGGTAACAGAGAGAGTGAGGAGTACCTGGTGGGCAAGAGATAGGAGTGCATTGGTGACAAGACACTTGACCTGGGCCTTGAAGAATTAGCAGCTTCACAATTTGTCAGTTTGTCTTATCTTTGTGGTCAAAACACTTAGCATAATACCTGGCATTATGTGTTAAATGAAATTGATAAAGTAGTAACAAATATTTAAGGAGAAAAATGTTTTCATGTAAGTGGTCTTTACTTTTCTATTTCAGAATGCTATTAAATCCTTATCAAGATCAGAAAAAATACTGTATAGTATAAAAAATTTGGAAAATAGAAATGTCAAAGGAAAATTTATACTCCCACCACCCTGACACAAATATTGGTATTTTGGTATACTTTCTCCCCAGACTTTTCATATTCATTTTTAAAAAGATGGGTATTTCCACTTTAAGGAGTGGGTCTGAATCCCACTCTACTACTGAGTAGCCTTGGAGAAGCCACTGTTTTCTGGTCTATAAAATGGGAATAGCAACTCCTACTGTATCTAGTTATCATGAAGCTAAAGAAATGACTCATACAAAGTATCTAATATGATGCTTGGTACACAGTAAATGCTCAATATATAGTAGATGCTATTAATAAAAGGAAGTCCAAATTCCACAATTCTCAATTATAAAGAAAGTTTTCAACCTCTTATTTTCATGTATTCTTTTAAAGAATGATACCAAGAAAGAGAATTTGCCAAATGAGATGCAATACCCAATGTTTTAAAAACCAAATTATATAGTAACACAAAACCCTAATGTGCCAAGAACTAAACCCAGACCCTGGTGTGTTCAATAAATCTCTCTTGTATAAAGCTAACATACTTAACGGGATTACCATTTACATTAATAACATTTTAAAGGGCAGACACTGCTCACCTGCCAAGAAATGATCGTTTCTTGCTTTCCATCTTGAGTTACATGTGGTAGGACAGAGTACAGAGCTGAGTTAGGACACTTCTGTTTCTCCCTGGCTCTGCCATTACCAAGCAGAGTGATCCTAAGCAAGCTGTTCTCTCCAGTCCTCTATAAAATGAAGAATGGTCTACATAGTTTTTTCTTAGAGTCCTCCCACCATTAAAGCTACCATTGTGCAGAATTTACAAAGTAACATGTCTAATACTGGTGTGAGGAAGTACTACATTTTTTTTTTTTTGCAGTATTTTAATTTAATTTTCTACTGGATAAATTTACAGATCTCCCTCACCCTTTCCTTTAAGTTAGTGTGACAATTCTCCATAATAAACTACTTAAAGAGAAGCTTTGGTCAAGAATAGAATGAAACAGCCAAAAAACAAAAAAAAAATCACCGCTGCTTTAAAAAAACCAATACTTTCACCAATTTTATACTCAAACAAAACCACACAATATTTGCACGATATGTGTTTTCAGTGTTTCCTTGGGGCTGACTTTCCTCTCCATCCAATGGCAGAGCTGCGTCAGTGACTGTTGTGCTGGATGGCAGAGGCTCACTCAGCTTCACATTATCCGGAGGTCCTGGATAGAAGATTCTAAGGTCTTGAAATCCCAAATTGTCATGGCTCCATCAATGCCAATAGTACAAAATTTGCCACAATCTTGCTTGTCCATCTCATAAATAGACACTTGAGAGATGCTATTCTGGTGCAGTGTCTCCAGGGCTGTATTGCGGTCCTCGGTTGTGGCCCTCTTGTCCATGTTGCAGAAACGTTCCATGGCAGACATATTGCGCTGGACGCTCTGTTTTGGAAAGTCTAACTTGGACACAAAAGTCAAGCAGCCACGGTCATCATAGTTAAAGAGCATTGGGCAGCAGTCATGGCCAGCAGCCACACGCTATTCTCTGAGACAAATGACACACTCAGGAGTGGTAGGAACTCTGTTTTCAGAGTTGAGGCCCTGCATTTGAAGTCACATGGTCCTGCTGCCAGCAAAACATTGGGATGCCAATCCAAGCTGAGGACTGTGGAGCGAATCGGCTTTTTAATGTGTTTGCTTACCCACCAGTCATTTTCAGACTCAAAGTAACAAACAGAATGAGTCGTGCTCCACTTTCCACAGCAAATTTGTTTTCTAAGGGAGACCACTTCACAAAAGTGGCCCCGCGATTAATTCTCAGGATCACCAGGGTTGGCTTCCAGACACCATCTTTCTGACTCCAGACATAGGCATTGCGGTCTGCCCTACAAGTGACGATGCGGTCGCTTTTGGGAGCCCAGTCAATACCTGTGATGTGTCCATCGTGCTCCTTGAATTCATGAGCTTTTATCCACTGGCTACCATTTTTCTTATAGATGTGCACTTCGTGATTATTTGGGCTAAGGGTAATTTGGGTATGATCCCTGTTCCAGGTATGACAGGTGATTGGCTCTAGTAAAAACTGATGCAGGGACATTATTCTTAGAGTTTTCAAACAACAGAAAGCTGGGGTGGGGGAAGGTCGGACGGGATCTGAGCGGAGAATTCCCGGACTCTGGTCAGTCGACGCGAACCGGCTCCGAGGGCGCCGGGGAAGACCGAGGCCTGACATAATTCTTTTGAGGTGTAGTTATAGTTTCACAGATTTCATTTCATTATTGCCTCTTTGAAAACAATCTGCAAAAAAAAAAAAACAAGAAACAAAAAAAAACACCTCGGATAAATTAGATAAATAGGAGTATATTACAGTTATAATCAGACCACATTAGAAATATAAAATTTCACTCTTGCCTCTATTGAAAATTGTTCTTTACACAAGCATTGCCATAAGCTATTCATTTTTCTTTAAGGTGTTTAAATTTCCACAATTAGCAGTTGCTTCCTAACGCAAACGTTTAAAAATTCTCATCACCATTTCACTTAACCTGTTTTGTAGGACAAATCATGGATAATTTTAAGCTTGCATCATTGTAAGAAATGAAAGAAAATAACCTTGAATTCTAAAGAGATTCCTAGAGTCATCTCAGGGAATAAATCACACAGCAGCCTCCGAGGCTTTACCCAATTTACAGTTGCTCTAGTTCACACCTCCCATTTCACATCATGTCTCACTAGAGAATGGCGTGTCTTTCTCCTTCACTACCAAAAATTTTGGTTTTCAAATCATGACTGCAGTTCAAGCGGAAACCCTGCCGAGTTTATGTAGCTGTAATTTAGAGGGGCCACGTACATGAAATCCGGAGCGAGCCGACATCTTTAGGACTTCTCTGTGCGTCTGCACTCCGCCGCTTCCAGAAGGTGGTCAGCACTATGTGTGAAGTTAGCATGCTGTCATTTGTTCTTCTGTGAACTGGATGGGATGCTACACAATTTTCAGGTCTTACAAACATAGTTATCTAACAAAATCATTTAAAACCTATCTGTTCATTGAGTTACTGTTAATATTTTTTTACTATGCAACTTAATAGAAAACATGACAAACTAGTTTGTGTTCAGGCAAATTTGAAAAAATGACAAACTAGTTTGTGTTCAGGCAAAGAAATAAATTTTATATGGCTCATGGTAGAAAAACTTCACAGTTCAAACTTTAAACTCCCTTTCCTCTCTAAGGTTTTATGATTCTGCTTTCTAGTTTGAAAGTAATATGTAATCGGAAGGCAATGATAAAAAAATTACTTCTACTCTATAATTTTCAAATAGCCTTGTTTAAATGACTCATCTACATTATAAGAGTGGAAAAAGTAGCTTTCTCGCGACTATAAATGCAATTCTTGTTCTAGGTGAATCCCTTAAGAATAAAGTAAACGATACCTTATGTTTCATAGATCTGAGGGTATAAAACTCTAGGTCCTCCTTTTTATACCTTGTCCTTAGTCTGTGGCTATTTTGCTTTTTATCTTAGATGCACTGATTTTTTTTTTCCTATTATGTTTTCTCTGAAGCTATAATGACCAGGACTGATTTTTATTATAAAATACAAACTTTAACCATTTGTACACATGCACAAATATATTACTTTCCAAAGAATGATGACATGGCTCGGCACCTATGGCTCAAAGGGCTAAGGCGCCAGCCACGTACACCTGAGCTGGCGGGTTCGAATCCAGCCTGGACCCGCCAAACAACAATGACAGCTGCAACCAAAAAAAAAAAAAAAAAAGAATGATGACAAGGTGTCACTAGAAACTCAATTAAGTGTTTGATATAAGATTAATAATGTTAAGATTATTTTTTACAACAATAATAAAAACCATAACAATCACTTCAGTAATTGGAGTGGAGCAGTAAAAAACAAAAAGATAGTGTTAAATCAATACTCACAAATTGACATCTAATCAGATAAAGTTTCTCTATGACCAGATCCCCTAATGGAAAGTATTCCCCCTCTGTGATTTTATGCAGTGCTTATAGGCCCCATAGAACTTTTCACCCAAGATGTAGATTAGAAAATAGTAAAACAAAAATATGACTCATGAATTAGGGATCATGTTTGGAAAGTTGTACTTTGAGAGAATATACTGGGGTGCCAAAAATACGCATACACGTTTTAAGAGGTCTTGTTGGAAGTTAAATCTATCATTCCCAAAAAGTGTATAAATTACAGGTAAAATGGATGTGTATAGCATGTCTAGGGATGCTAAACCAGTAACAGTACCTTCAGTTCAACTTTGACAAGTAATAACATAGATAACCTCACTTAAAGTGTCTATACATTTTTTTGGCACCCTATGTATTTTATTACAGTTCTCTTGTGACTTTAAGAAGCCACATTAATTATGTCAACTAATATCTTTAGTCATGGGAAGCACACACGCAAAGTTAATTTTAATGCAACAGATGAGCTATAGAGTAAAAGAAAAAGCATGCAATTCTCTAGTCAAAGTGCTCTCTAGAGTAGAGCTTTTATCCCACTTGATGATAGAGTAGAGTTTTTATCAATAACAAAATTTCTCAGTTCACAATTTTATGCTGACAAAACTCTAGTGTGCATTACTTTACTGTATAATGTTTTTAATCAGGTGGATTAAAATTTTGACTTTTTTTCCTTCAACCATAGATTTCTCTTTACATGAGATTCTAAAATTAACTTTTTCAAAGTCTTTATAACTATACTGTGCTAAGATAGGATAATATATTTTCAGTGTCTTTTCAATTCCTTGTAAGTCTTCAGAAAATATGCCAAAACATATGCCAAAAGTTGACTATTTCAGAAATGTATAATTGTATTTTAGCACACAAATAGGTAACTCTGTCTTTGTCGATGCATTTTCTCAACAGAGGATTACTACCTTAACTGTCACGGTAACTCCTATTGCATGATTTCTGTGGTTTGTGATTTTGTATTTGGTGTTCATGCATGCCAGTCAAAATGGTACTAATGTAGCAATTATTTTTATCTGACAATTTTGTGTGTCCTTATATTCATAAGCTTTTACAACATCTGTCCCCATTGAATCTCTTTGCCTACTTAGTGAAAAAGTCATGAAACAATGTTATTGTTAATTGTCTTTAATGTCTTTGGCCTTATCTTAATAACAAAGCTTTGTTCTTTAGAACTTGAGAAATCAAAGCCCTTGGGGTGGAGGGACAAGGAGTGTATCTAGAAACACAGTTAATATTAGTAAGTTAATTAATTACAAGAAGGTGAATTTGGGGCACAGCTGCAATTTTACATCATCTGCAGAATCAACCCAAAAGTATCTTCAGTATTACTTTGACCTAAAATGTGTAGATATTTATGATTATATAATTAGTGAAATATTTCCCCATTATAATCAAGACTGAGGATTATCTGATTATGACAGAAATAGGAGAAGTGTGTAATGTGTTTATTATTTAAAGCATGAGTTTTAATATATATACTTACTACTTTTTAAAATTGTATCTTTTCTTGATTTAGGGTCCCCCTGGACCTCCTGGACCTCAAGGACTACAAGGGCCAAAGGTTATTCTTTATTTACTCATTTTCATTTACCATATTCAGTACAGAGGAGCCTGTACTAAGGATATGTGTCCTTGAAAACCAATCTTATAAAATGTTAGAGAAGCTGAGATTGGCTGTATTGCTTCAGAGAATGAAGGAAAAGAATGAGGTTTGGACTGAAGGCAGAGGAAAAATTAGAACAGAAGGTACAGAAATTAAATTTAAAGGAGGACATTGAAAAAATCAGGGACTATTAAATAAAAGAAAAACAAATTTCATAGAAATTATAAATGTGAAGAGGTATTAAGCATGGTATATAAAGAAAAGAAAATAGAAGGGCTGGGCAGGGTGGCTCTGCTGGGAGGTGGAGGCAGGTGGATCCCTTGAGTTTAGGAGTTCAAAACCAGCCTGAGCAAGAGTGAAACCCCATCTTTAAAAATAGCCTGGCCTTGTGGTGGGCTCCTATAGGCCCAGCTACTTGGGAGACTGAGCAGGAGGCTCTCTTGAGCCCAAGAATTTGAGGTTACTGTGAGCTATGCCAGGGTGACCAAGTGACACTCTGTCTCAAAAACAAAAATAAATAAATAATAATAAAAGAAAATAGATGGGTGGCACCTGTGGCTCAGTGGCTCACTGAGTAGAGCCCATATACTGAGGGTGGTGAGTTCAAACCCTGCCCCAGCCAAAACTGCAACAAAAAATAGCTGAGCATTGTGGTGGGCACCTGTGGTCCCAGCTACTCGGGAGACTGAGGCAAGAGAATCTCCTAAGCCCAAGAGCTGGAGGTTGCTGTGAGGTGTGATGCCACAGCACTCTACTGAGGGCAACAAAGTGAGACTCTGTCTCTAAAAAATAAAAAAAAGAAAAAAAGAAAAGAAAATAGAGGGCTAAGGCGCCAGCCATGTACACCTGAGCTGGCAGGTTCGACCAGCCTGGGCCGCCAAACAATGTTGAAGACTGCAACCAAAAAATGGCCGGGCGTTGTGGCGGACGCCTGTAGTCCCAGCTGCTTGGGAGGCAGAGGCAGGAGACTTGCTTGAGCCAAGGAATTGAAGGTTGCTGTGAGCTGTGATGCTACAGCACTCTATCCAGGGTGACAGCGGGTGACAGCTTGAGGCTCTGTCTCAAAAAAGAAGAAAGAAAGAAAAAGAAAAAAGAAAATAGAGGAGGATTGAAGGAAATTTACTTTGACATTGAGAAAGATCCTTCCTTTCAATTTTTTTGTAATAAAAACAAGAAGGAAAGCTTAACATCATGCATTCACAAATGACAATTTGGAGAATCATTTTTTAGTCTTATTTATACATATTCCTGTATTTTTTATATTTAGACATTCTGCTATTTTAATCTAATGAAACACACCAACTACAAGCAATAAAAACCTGGAGTTACTTGATTCTATCTAAATTTGTTGATTGTATTAACTTGATCCTTTTAAACTTAAAGCTTAGTTATTAAACCACGTTTGATCAATTAACACACAGCCCATGACTGGCTTTTCAGAACATGTGTTGAAATATGGCTTTCGTCATTGGATTCTTGAAGAAGATTCATGTGGCTTTGAAGTTCATTTTTTGTTTATATTTCTTAAAACAGTTTATTTGCTTAAGTCTCTCATCACATGCATATCAGCTTCTGTACTGTTCTCTTTCTAGATGGTTAAAAACAGAAACCTAGTACATAGAAAAATTTATTTTTCTCTTATATCAAGGAATATAAAGCAAAATACTACTGAAGTTCTTGCCTATGTGAAATGTATTTGGAACATAGATCCCAATTTCAAACAGGTTTCATGCATAACATTAATGTAAGGTATAGGATTCTTTTTTTTTTTTTTTTGAGACAGAGCCTCAAGTTATTGCCCTGGATAGAGTGCTGTGGCATCACAGCTCACGGCAACCTCCAATTCCTGGGCTCAAGCGAGTGTCCTGCCTCTGCCTCCCAAGTAGCTGGGATTACAGGCACCCGCCACAATGCCCGGTCCTTTTTTGGTTGCAACCATCATTGTTTGGCGGGCCCAGGCTGAATTCGAACCCACCAGCTCAGTTGTACGTGGCTGGCACCTTAGCCCGTTGAGCCACAGGCACCGAGCCGAGGTAGGTATAGGATTCTTAACTGTATATTTCTCCACCACATTCTGGTCTCCCTAAGAGAAGTTACACAAAAAATGCTTCAATCACATGCGGTCTTTATTCCTGCTGAGCAAGACTGCGTGGATCTCTGTTTTTTACCATCTTGGTGAAATAGACTGGATAGTCTATAAGGAAATCTGCAGATTCCTTTTCCCTTTGTGTAGCGTCAACCAAGGTGTAAGCTCCTTGCTTCATCTCCTCACTTGACTAAGTCGTGAAAAGTAATATTGTTCCCAAAGCTAAATACGTACCTCATTGCTCACAAACCTCTACTTTGCTCTGTAGCCCAAAAGACTACAGAAGCACAAAAGGTTTCTATCCCTCGACTCAAAGAGGCAAAAAGGACCACCTCACTCAAAAGTCTATATCACTAAAACCTGCATCTCCCTAGACAAAGGGCTTGTGAGAGAAATTTCCAGCTTGGGTCTTCCCCTTTGCCAGAGGCTATGGTGCTTTTTACTGCTTCTGTATTCCTTTTTGTCTAATAAAAATCTTCTTACCACTAAAAATAATAAATAAATAAATAAATAAATAAATCCTGTATCCCCCCTGGTTTTATAATCCAATTCCTATTCATTTAATAATTCAGTGCTGCAACTAGTAGTTTTTAGCTTCTGCTTTGTGATAAGGACTAGTAACTGGTAAGGGTACTAGTAAGAGGTTTCAGCAAGGAGCTTAGTGAGGGAGATAGGCAAATAAAGTCACAATTATTAATAAATAGATAAGTGTTTTCGTTAAGAACATGTGCTATAGATGTTCATGAGAAGGCCCCTCTAAATCTTGGGAGTCACAAATGGCTTTGAGTTGAAACTGAAAGATGGGGAGATGTTGGCCAGACGAGTATCTCAACGAGTGGTGTAGAGGGGAGTTAGTCATTCTTCGTCTCCTCCCACCCTTGGCATCCTTCCACTAAACTGTCAGCCCTACCACATCCACCCCATAATGCTCTTGGAATTGAACTCTTGTGTCAGCTGAGATCGTCCTTTAGGCTTTCATTGATCTCTGTTTGAGAAGATTGGGATAACTGGGATGAGATGTGGCTATCACCAAGAGACAGCAAAATGTAGGCTGAATCAAATATAGAACTCATTCTAATCTCAGAACTCAGTCTCAAATTGAATGGGAACTTACACAATTAGCATTTCTCCTTCCTTTATCAAACAAGAATTGTTTGGTTTCTTAGACATCAAGTAACTCTCACAAACCACATATGAGGGGTGAAGGATAAATGACTCATGAGTGATGATTTTCTTTTAAACACTTATGAGTCATCTTTTAAAGGGAAAAGCTTAGCAGGGCCACCATTACTGGACCCACAGTGCTGACAAGTATTCAGACTGTGAATGAAACGAAGACTTAGCCAGGTGCATCCAACCTCAGCAGACTTGTTTGTAGCGAAATAAATTTTCCTGCTACCACAAAGAACAGGAAATCTGAAATAAAGAAGAGGTCCCTTTTCCCCTTTATTTATTTCATTTGTTTAGAACCATAAGGTCATACCTTCCTTAAACACTGGAAAGCTCAAATTTCATGCTGTAGCCTACACAGCTCTTAAAGTTTTTACCAGGGCAAAGAGCTCTACCCATTTCAATATTGTGGTTTATAGCATCAACAAACAAGCCTTTCTAGAAAACTACAGCTCCAAGTCAGCTCTGTTGGGGTTGGAAATCGGTCTGTGAGGTAGTTCCCTCTCACTCAGACGAGCTGTTGATACAAAGTTGCCACAATGTGAGAATCAGAGTTATCTGTGATGGGAGTCACATAAATGACTGTCTTACCTCTTAAAGAATTTGTTCAGTATCTCTCAAGTCCAAAAGGTGACTGAGCATCTGTTATTTAAAATGAATCTCAGGCATATTATATAATTTGTTTTCTTTGGAACAATCTGTGGTCTAAAAAAAATCTGTATATTTTCAGTTTGTCAAAAAATTCACACAAATCATAATATGAATAGTAAATTTTAATTCATTCCCTGTACAGTATAGGAAATTGAATTGATCCAAAAGCAATTCCACATGGATTAAAAGATTATCTGATTTATAACATCCTTCAGTGAGGTATTTCTGGAAGTAGCACACTCACAATCATGAATTTGTGTCTACTGTTTAAACTGTGCCAATTAAAAGATTCTTGTAAATTCATGAGGCTTTGCATTTTATTTTTTCTTAGGTTGAGTGTATGGTTTGCTTTTTACTGAAGTTGGAAACAGGGAAACCACACAGATTTTGTATGGAGAAAAAAATTAACTAAAGCATATAGGCTGTTGTTCTAGGATGTGATCAACTACCACATTATCTCTGTCAGTTTTCTTTTACCATATTTTTCAGCCTGCATCTCACATGGAGAAGAAAGTATAAACATTGGATCTAAGCTATATATAAGTATTATGGATAATCTTCAAAAAAGATTATTATTTCACTTAGTTTAGATATGTGCTGTACCAAAGTATTCTTGCATTACCATGCATGTGCTGAAAGTCAAATTGTGCTATTACTCAACTAGCATCATTTTTTATTTTCTATGATATGTTACCAGTGATAAATGGAGATAAGCCATCACTTTTTATCTTAACAGGGAGAGCAAGGAGCTCCAGGAATCCCAGGAGTTGATGGAGAGCAGGTAATTTTTAAAGATATATACCATATTAAAGCATCATTATCAATCATTATCTCTGGGTTTCCACTACTTTAGAGGCTTAAAGCCAAAAAGTCATGAGTGTTGATATATGATATCCTCTCTTTTTTATCATCTGTTCTAGAGTCTACTTTAACTCTAAAAAAGCAGTTGGTTTTAAATTAAACATTAGTTTTGTTTGCAAATCATTCAAGCTTTATGATGTTTTAGTTTGCTATTAATACTCCCTATCAATCTATGAGTGATTCTTCCCCAAATTTTGATAGACTTATAAGATCACTATCAATTTAGAAAGAATAGCTCATTTTTTATCAGTGAATACAAGTAATTTATGATTAAAATGAATGTCTATAGTTTCAAAAAATTAGATATTGCTTATATGTGTTATTGTGACAATATTTTGTTTTCCCAATTAAAGATTATGTCAAATTTTTTAGATCCTTTGAAAACAGGGAAACAGTCAAGGCACTTGCAGCTCTGCAGAGCATGGCTGTATCTCCAAAGGTTACCCTAAATCAGAGATTGCCAAACTTCCTCTAATGCAGGCCAAAGGCCGGGAGCAGTGGCTCAAGCCTGTAATCCCAACACTCTGGGAGGATGAGGCAGGGGGACTGCTTGAGCTCAGGAGTTCAAGAGCAACTGAGCAAGATTGAAATCTTGTCTCTAAAAATAGCTGGGTATTGTGGCAGGCACTCAGCTACTCAAGAGTTTGAGGCAACAGAATGACTTGAGCCCAAGAGTTTGAGTTTGCTGTGAGCTATGAATCCACGGCACTACTATCCGGGGTGACAGAGTGTCTAAAAAAAAAACAGGCCAGATAGTGAATGTTCCAGGCTTTGCAGGCCATGTACAGTGTCTATCTTGTATTTTTTTTTAACATTCCTTAAAAAAATTTAAAACACGTTCAACCTGCATGAAAGTAATCCGTGGGATGGATTTGACTTACGAACCATGATTTGATAACTCTTATCTTCTTACTATGGCAAGAAGAGTGTGGACAGTACTTAGAATTCAGAATGGAAGCACAGTTAGTTTAGCAATCTTTAGTGTTTTCTGGGTTTCCATACTTTACCCAAAAAACAGCTAAAGTCAAGGAAATCATAAGAAATTAAGGGGATTTTTGATACAGTTAGTGAACATATATTCCTCAGAAGAAAGTGTTAGATAAGAATATTACTTTTAGGAGAATTGTTTTTAATATTAGAGTTATGTTGAAACCACCTAGTGTCACATCAAATAAATGTACGATACAAAAAGATAACTTTGATGATTTGCTATGTCAGAGATCATTTAGAATTTAAAATCCAGCTGTATTACATCGCTCACTGTTGGTATTTAGAATTAATTTGACATGCACAATGACATACATTACTGCTGCTACGTATACAATAGCTGATTTTTTTTCTATTGGCTTTACCCGGTCTTCTTCTGCCACTGAGTCCAGTAGGTTGACCAGTAGGTTGACCATGCTGCTGCTCTTCACTAGATTCCTAAAATGAACCATGGTCTGATTAGCCAGTGAGATCCATCCATTCATTCAGCACCTAGCTACTCACCCACCCAGTGAGTGATTCCAAAGTAGGTATTATAAATTAAGTATAATTAACAGAAAAAGACACGATTACTTTCCATTGTAATTTTTAATATAGAAAAGATGGTTTGTAAAGCCTAAGAGCCTCTTATCATAATAGCTATGATCATCTCTGCTGAAGAATGGGCGACTGGTCATATTGCAGTAAAGTCCTTAGGATGAAAATGCTTGACAATATAAATTAATTTAAGCATTAGCATTATCAAATTCAGGTTTGTTAACTTTCAAAATGCACATCTATCCATTTACTCACTATGAAAGAATAAAAATAACAATCTGGCTCACTTCATAGAGATGTCATAAGAACAAAATAAAAGTACTGAAAAACATCAAGTATTTGTAAGCATTGATTTAGCAATGGCAGGCAGTAAATGATTTACCTGGCTGTAGACTGGACCACTGAAACTAATGGTGACTGGAACTTCTGTATACCCTTAAGGAGGGTAGAGGAGTATAGTGGTTGGAGAAGGGAAAAATTCACTTGGACCTTTGTTATTATAGCACTAAGTCCTCATTTAAAATGTGTAACATACTGTTGAGAATTAAATCTATTAAATTGTTTTCAGGACTGATGAGATTAAAATAGTTGCCAGGAAAATGTATGAAATCAGGAAAAATGATTTCAAACTCTGAGTTTGTGTTTTTCATATTTAAATGGCTTGATAGAACTTGATCCCTTCCATTACAAGGGGAAATAGTATTGATTGCATTTAGAAGGTTGCTATCAAAATAACTACCTAAAAAAAGAATTGTCTCAGCATATGACCCACCTATTGACAAAATTGATCTGGAATTCTATTTCCCCGAGGGTGTAACTATCAGGGATCACTATGCTTCTGAACATGCAACTCATATCCTTTGTAGGGACCCAAAGGCTCAAAGGGAGACCTGGGCGACCCAGGAATGCCAGGTGAAAAAGGAGGAATTGGACTTCCCGGATTACCGGTATGTTTATATTTTTTATATGTTCTTAATAAGACAGAGAAACCCATTAGAAGAAGAGTTAAATTATTAGCTGCAATCCCATCTAATGGATCATCGATTTTTTTATTTTGAAATATTTGAGGGTATTGTTAATTACCTTTGGGCCAGGAGCTTGAAATTGTAAAGCATGTAACCAAATTGAACTATAAAGTAAACCTTCATATATTCCTGATTTATTTTCACTAGAAGACAGTAAAATTAATATAGTTGGTCACTTTAATTTAGTATGTGCAAGATGTTGGTAACTGATTATTACAATTATTACATTAAAAAAACCAAAATATGGAATAATTAAAAAATAAGTTACTCAGAAGAGCACCCTCTTTGTGTGTATAATACCATGGGATGGTGTTTTTATGGTTTCCCCCAATAATTTTTTACTGAGAAGTTGGAGAGGAAAATGTAGAAATTGCAAAAAAATTTTTTAAATGTAGTAAAACTTCATTGCATTAGACCTATTTTTAAGCAAGAGAGTATATAAACATCAGTGAAAACTAAGTTAAAAGACTTGCCTTTGCTATTTAAAATGAGCACCTCTACAAAAGATATAACATTTATCCCAACATATTTAACACTGTATATTTTTAACCCATCAAGCCCAACCTAGTTTTGAGCACTTCTTTTTAACCCATCAAACCCAACCTAGAAATGAGCACCTCTACAAAAGATATAACATTTATCCCAACATATTTAACACTGTATATTTTTAACCCATCAAACCCAACCTAGTTTTTATTTACTTTATATTTTATTTTATATATCACACACAATCTTAGAGATTTTGGTAATCTTACTGTTTTAGAATGCAAAGAGATAAGTCTTTCTTTTATATGTCACGTTCATAATATAAAATTTCAAAGGGGTGATGGTTTGGGGGAGAAAATTCAGTCTTTCACTTTGAAAATAACTTTTCCTGCTTAACTCTCTTACTGGTTCTTTGTAGGGAGCCAATGGAATGAAGGGAGAAAAGGGAGACTCTGGAATGCCGGGTCCTCAGGGTCCCTCGGTAAGTCCATGGCCGTTGAACTTGCGTGGTTTCTGAACTTGTGGAACTCTGAGCTGTCCTTTACCCAGTTCCACCTTTGCTAGAAGGTTTACCAATAGCAGAAAGACCTCGAACCAGTTTGTTTGCCAAACTGTGCAAATAATATCTGTTGGCCTCGGACAGTGAGAAACAAAGTGTCTCCGAGGTCTGAGGAAGAGGCGCTTTTTCAGAGGACTGTATAATCATGAGAAAATCAATGGCTTTACCACAATACTTGTGGTAAACATACTTTTTATTTTCCTGGAGTCCTGTTTATGCTTAGTGAAGTATTTGAAAGTTTAATAGCGGTCATGGTGTTAGAGCATTTCTTGGTGATCAGTTACTTCCTTTTTTTTTTTTTAATGTGCTCTTGATTTGTTCTGGCTTTTTTAGAACAACTGTTTTTGTTTTGTTGAAATTTTTTATTCTCATGAAGGAATTTCAAATTCTAGAGAATCAGGCACATCACTTATTCCACTATCCTTCTTCCTCCACTTATTCCACTATCCATGGCATTAGCAGAAGCCCTGCACAACATTCAAGCTGAACTGCCTAGCTAAATGAAGTAACCAAACCCATGTTTATTTTTGGACATACAGATCATAGGCCCACCAGGCCCACCAGGTCCCCATGGCCCACCCGGCCCCATGGTAAGTTTCCTTTCACTGCAAAATGCAATTGTTTATTTATGAGCGTGCTGCTAGAGAAAACGTGAACACATCCCCTGAACAGCCAGCTTGAGGTTGTGCTCCTTGCTGAGGAATGGAGAGAAAGTATGAGGCGCTTTGAGACACATGGCTTTTCAGTGTTCTCTCACCCAGACATGGGTTGGGAAGAGATAGAGCAGTTTTATGTCAGGAGAGTTAAGCAAAGACAGATCTGGCAAGCTGTACTGCAACCTTATGGCGTGAACATTGGCCAGTCATTTTAACCAGTCACTACTCCAGTCTGTGAGTAGCAAAATAAGATTAATATTTATAACCATTAAAGAATGTTTCTAGCGGCTCAGTGCCTGTGGCTCAACAGGCAAAGGCACCAGCCATGTACACCTGAGCTGGCGGGTTCGAATCCAGCCTGGGCCTGCCAAACAACAATGATGGCTGCAACCAAAAAATGGCCGGGCATTGTGGCGGGCGCCTGTAGTCCCAGCTACTTGGGAGGTGGAAGCAGGAGACTCGCTTGAGCCCAGGAATTGGAGGTTGCTGTGAGCTGTGATGCCACTGCACTCTATCCACCAGGGTGACAGCTGGAGGCTCTGTCTCAAAAAAAAAGAAAGATTGTTTCTAACAAGCTTTGAGTTTTGAGAAGCTTTAACGAAATGTTCAATGTGTACATGTATTGAAATATCACATCGTTCCCTATAAAACATGTATAGCTATTATGTGTTCATTTTTTCAAAAAGATGTTTATAAAATAGCATGATTAAAGTTGGACTTTAGGCAGGCACAATGGCACACACCTTTAGTCCCAAATGCTCAGGAGGCTGAGGGGAGAGGACCACTGGAGCCAGGGGAGTTCAAGGCTGGGTTGTGCTGTGATCACACCTGTTAAATAACTACTGCCCTCCAACCTGGGCAACATGGCAAGAGCTTATCTCTAAAAAAAAAACGAAGCCTATTTCCACAGTTGCCATACACTTTGGTTGATTCCATGAGCCAGGCCCAGTGTTTACTATAGGTATCTGCCATTGGAGACAGTGACTCGGCCCTCATGGAACGTAAGGCCAGTGGGGAAGGGACTCATTCAGCAAGTATCATTCTCTAAATGTTGAACCAATGTCAGGTGAGTTACAGTTAGAGCACTTTGACTGGTGCAGAATAGGGACAAGTTAAGCAGCCTATAAGGTCACAGGAGTCTCTAAAGTGCCCTAGTAAACTAAAAAATGTCAATAATGCAGATTCAAGGAATTGTGATCACTCTTTCCTCCTCTTATGCTCTAAGAAAGAGCTTCATTGGAGTGATGTTAGCCACACAGGGAGGATAACTTTCCACTTCTTCCTGACTGCTATTTCTGTTTTAGAAAATAATTATTTTCTTAAAACTAAATGGTTCTTTAAGAATTAAGCAAATGGTATACTTTTGGCTTTTTTATACTTTTCTATTTTAAGTTAGAGGATGAAATTAGAGAAAATGTTATACCCTGTTCATATCATAAAATTAATTAGTTAGAAGGAATTTTAAACCATTATTAAAATGAGATAAGAATACCTGATAAAGTAACAGCCATTTCCTGAAAATGTTTATCCACACTTATCTAAAGGATAAATATTATTCTAATGTAGACGTATGTAACAGATATCTAGGCATTGCCTGATAAAAATTTTTCCTGCTGTTCTGTGATTTCACTGTACATTTAAATAAATACTCTTTTCTACAAATAGTCTTTTAAAATCATTTGGAAAGTTGAAAAAGAATCCACAATAACTCAAGTTAGATTGGCTAATTAGTCTCTATATTTAGACTTTCTACAAAATATGTATTTTTTCCTATCCTGATTTGTCTGTGCCTTGTGACTTCCTTCCACTAGTAAACAATTTTTATTAGACCCTTAAAGAATTAGTTTTGTAAAATTAAATGCAATCTAAATAATAATATTTAAACTTCCTGTATTAGAATCTTTTCCTTAATCTTAAATTGGGTAAATTGCACTACAAAATCTCAAAATTGGCACCTCCCATCTCCTTAAAAAGGCAAAAGACATATGCAATCTGAAGAGAAACCAGAGTATTCTGTCTCCTTTAGATTCTTCGACACCTTGGGTTTAGAGGAGTTAATGGAAAAGGTCTCCTCTTCCTTGGTACTTAAAGTTTGAGACTTTCCTTTGGCAAATTTCTTTCTCTTAAGTCTTATCTCTATTCCATTAAAACTCACAGAGCATCCCACATATTCCACTCAGACTTTTTTAATGGAAATTTGAGAAATGGGAGTAATGTGAAATCAAAATACATTTTCCCCCATTTTCCTCTTCCATATAACACTGGCAGATTTCCCCCTCTCTCACATAGGTATAGAGCAGACAGAATTGCTATAAATGAATTTCCTTTTACAGAGCAATCCAAGAACTGGAAGGAACTTTTGGTAGGTAATAAATAACAACCGCTGGCTTACCTTTAGCTATAGCTCAAACAAGATTATTGTTTTACATCTCTTTTGTTACTTGATATAATATTCACTTCTGCTGGGAAATAGTGAATCAATTCTTAATTAAAAGCTCTGTTTTCCGTTTTCAGGGACCCCATGGACTTCCTGGACCAAAGGTAATCCAACAAATCACTTGATTATTCGATTTCTATTTCCTTGATAATCATGGAGAAGCATGACAGAAGCATGTCTGTCCTGTTTTATTTATTTGTCAAGTATTGTTGATGATCTTTAAGCCTTTAAGCATCTGGATATTTAAAATCTCACAACACAGTGACTCACAACAAGTTTAAGTGATATTACCTGGAGAAAAATTATTCCTCATTTTGCCTTTTTCCTTGTCACTATGGAAGCTTCTTAAATTATTAACATACTCAAGTCAACCATTTGAAAGTGACTCCGATGAGATTATCAGACCAGTCCAGATGCTATTTCTTTTGATAGTGTCTCTAATGATATATTTTGATATTTTTAATTAATACTTCTTACTTGGCATGTAGTAGTGCAGTATCTAAATACTTTGACTATCCCATGTCTTAATTTTTTATTCCCCCTAGAAGTCGCTGGTCTAAAATTGAGTGGGGTATACCGTGTATCACACTGGGAAGAGGCTCACACCTCTTACTTGTATTCTGTACTCTTTGGGTTAACAGGAGAACGATAGCATTAGCACAACTTGCATCATGATGATGGGCTCCACGTTTTCTTTGCCTTTGTGTAGATGGAGAGAACATCGTGGGGAATTAAAACAAGCCCTGGAAACAAAGTCTTCCTTCCAGGGAACCTATTCTATGTGCTGAGGACCACATTCTAATCTCAGCTTTGCCACTGACAGGCTGTATCACTTTGGGCACATTATTGTCCCTCTCTGATCTTTCATTTACTCAGCTGGGTTACTTACCTCACAGTGTTGTGATAATTTAATGAGGTATGATTTTTTTTTTATAATTTTATTGAATCATAATTTTGTACATTGGTGCAATCATAGGGCACAATGTGCTTCATATACAATCAGAAATATTTTGATCGTACTGTTACAGATAGCCTTCATGGCATTTTCGTGATCACTATATAAAGACATTGATACTCTACCTTTAATAAGTTTCACCAGTACCCTGCTAAGATGCACCGTAGGTGTGTTCCCATTAATTGTCCTTCCTCCACCCATCCTCTCCCCTCCCCTCCCCTCCCTTTCCCTTTTCCCTGTATTCTTGTGCTATAGTTGGGTTTTAGCCTTCATATGAAAGCTATAAATTAGCTTCATATTAGGGCTGAGTACATTGGATGAGGTATGATTTTAAAACACTTAGCAAAAAGTCTGGCACACTTGCTCATAAATACCCAATAAAAGTCCGATGTTATTATTGCTACTTGAACAGAAAAGCTTTTCTGTTCATGCTTTGCTGTGCACAGAAAAATTCTACAGCTCATCCTCAAGGTTGCTTGAAAAAAGGAGCCAGGACTTCTGAAAGTGCCTTAGTAGTAAGCTGGTGCGTTGAAAAGGTAGAGTCCTGGGAGTTATAAAGTCAGTATTGGCACTGGGTGTCAGAACCCAGAGGCAGCCCATCTGCGCCTGGGGTGTGGAGAGGTTGGTTCCTTCTGGCCCAGCCGGTTCTGTGGGTAGCAGCAGGTACTGGTCTGACTCAGGAAATCTGTCTTTCCTTTTCCCAGTCAGGCAGACTCCTCCCAAGAATGAGACTTCACACTTCTTTATCCTTCTTAGAATATCTTACCTCTGATAAGGCTGGGGGGCGCTGGTGTCTCAGAAGAGTTTACGTTCAGGGAGTCAGAAGAGAGAGCTTTGTGATTGTGGTGGTTTTTTACCTTCACCATGCCCCCTTTTTTTTTTTCACTCTTGACTCTATCAATGTTTCCCACTCTTAGCTTCTCCTTGGCTTTTAAGATGCCAGCAAAGACCAGCCTAATACTAATGACAACAAGCAAACCACCAAGACTAATACGATTTCCATGAGTCATTCAGAAACACCATGATCATTTGGTTAGGAGATGCACAAGATTCTTTTGATTATCTAAAATGCGATGATGTATTTTGTCCACATAACTTCAATTGCTACTTAAGTCATAGATTTCGGAGAATTATAAAGTTGAATAGAACCTCACAGATTATCTATGCTAGGTGACAAACTTGATTTTACATATGATTTTGTAGCTAATAAAGCCTCAGGAAGTTTAGGTAATTTACCCCAAATTATAGAGCTAGTTAATGGCAGATTAACTAGAATTTAGGACCAGTCTTTTGGTCTTTTGTTTACTGGATTAAACTGTTTTTAAACTGACCTCAATTAATGCCCATCCCTAAAAAATGCATGATTCTCCACCAAAGGATTTGATAGCCCATCAAGGCTTTCCTGCTGTCCATTGCCTCGAGAACACTTGCAGACCATGCACACACAGATCCATGCAAAGCCATGGATCTCAAGTTTAGACCACAAACGGAAGTTCACTGTCAAGCCTTGACATTAGTATCATATTGACTCTGATCCTGTGATGTTCCAGTAATCACTCCTCACAGACAGCAGCACATATAGATTTGCTATGGTGGCTGCCCTGTGAACATCTTATCTTCAGAATCCTGAAAATGTACTATGTCATTCCAATATGTTCATTATTTTATGACCCCTTTTGAAAGGTCATGTATTTAGCACGATACAATAAATGAATCTAGCTTACTGTTTTCCTGGAATTTCCTATTGAGAAGAATCACCCAGGAGGCTTGTTAATGATACCCAAGGCCAGATGCAATGGCTCATGCTTTTAGTCCTGGCACTTTGGGGGACTGAGGTGGGAGGATTCCTGAAGGCCTGGAGTTCAAGACCAGCCTGGGCAATATAGCAAGACCTTGTATCTATAAAAAAGAAAGAAAGAGAAAGAGAGAAAGGAAGGAAGGAAGAAATAAGCTGGGCATAGTGGCGAGCACCCAGAGTCCCACCTGAGGATCAGTTGAGCCCCTAAATTTCAGGCTGCAGTAAGCTGTGATGATGCTACTGCATGCTGCCCAGGCAACAGAGAGAGACGCTGTCTCAAAAACAAATAAATAACATACATAAACCCATTACTGTGCTATTATGGACTGGGCAGAGCTCTGACTTTTCATGTGTCACAGGCCCCACACTGATTTTCACCACCAGACAAACTGAGTAAATACTGCTCAGGTTAAAAATTTTTTCTGTCTTCTAACCGTAACTTCATCCTCTTCCTGTCCCCACTCAGCGAGATGCTCTGCAGGGCATTCAAGTCTGAAATCCTTCTCCTTTAACAAGTCCTTCAAGATTTTCTTGACAAATTAATGGCTGTACTTGACAAGTGAACAAGTCAGAACTTTCTGTCTCATGTGCTATTCCTGAAGGAAAATAGGTGTACTATATTTTCTGATTTTTAGAAAACAGTCAAGAGAATGTATCACTTACCATCGCTTTTGTGATGTCACCCAGACTTAAATTCATACCTCCTTTATTCTAGCATTGGGCAAACAGCTAGTTAAACTACATTTAAGTTCTTTGATCTTCATATTCCCTTCTGGGATTGGTGATTTGTTGTTTTCTCTTGATTAATCCATGTAGGAACCTGACCTGGCAATGTCAGTGAATGAGGACTTGCTAAATGGCATTACTTCAAACATCAGCTGCTACATTTTTAGCTCATTCCCTGGGGCAAAATGCTTAAAGGCTTAAAATATCTGTCTATAACACTGTCCTGCATATTCCAGTTTTTCATGCCAGCAGAGTGGGTTTTTCCTACTGAACCTCTTTCAGCATCCTTCAATCTGATTGTCTTTGATTTGCTGGATGTTAACTATGTAGTATAACACTAGTTTCCTTGAGAGACAACTCATGTATTTTGATTGTAAGGAGCACACTTTCTTGGGAGTTTGAGTTTTGCTTTCTAGAATATTATTGAATTGTCAATTTATGTTTATTAACTTTTCAAAATTTTTTAAGTTAATTTTTGAGCTGATAGAAGAAAAATTAGACTCACTCTGCTGTTACCTAAAATTGGAATCTGCAACTATTTCAGAGACTGGCTTTCTTCTCTCATAGTTTAAACACCCATACTAGCAACCAAAATTGGCATTTGCTTTTGCATTTAGGGTGAACCAGGGTTAAATGGTGTTAAAGGATTGAAGGGTGAACCAGGTCAAAAGGGTGACAGAGGACCCCTTGGTCTTCCAGTAAGTAAAGAAATCTTTCCATTTCAGTGCAAATCTCAGATTTTTCTTTCTACCCTAAGTAAAAACTCTGGTTTACCAGCAACTATCTTACTTTTGAGATTTCTGTAAGTAGAAAACATTATGTTAGAGCAGAGGTCAGCCTAGCTTTGTTTTCTCTGACATCTGCTCTCGTGTCAGAGGAAGACCCCATAACAAACAATGTTATAAATGTTCTGTCATTCTTCAATTACATACATGCCAACCTTCTTCTTTTAGGGCTACCAATTCTTCTCCCATCATCCTCACCTTTAAAAAGTATTGTGCTCATTATTTCATAATTTCTCCCAAAAGCTTTTTATAAGTTAGTGCAGGTTAAAATCCTCCCTCAGTGGCTTTGTCCCTTTGGACACCAAAACTGTAGCCCTCCGTTGGTGGCAGGTATGCAATTGCCTTTGTTGATGGTGTGAGCTCCGTGCTGTGGCTCCTTACATTAATCAGTCACATCATGTTCTACATGTTTTATGTTGTTTGTTTGGAAAACTCTCTGTCATAAGGTTCTCGTGGCAATAGTAAATACTATAGGAGTATTTTACAGTTTTTATTTTTATTGTTAATGAAAAAGATATGTCTTCCCCTTTACATGCATTTTATGCCAGCCTTCTTTCCAAAACAGCTTAAAAGATTTTTTTAATTATTATTGAACATGACGCTTTAATTTCAAGATTTTAATATACTATCTGTTCAGTGACTATACAGTGTGGCAATTGCATACTAACTTTAGGGCCATTCTGTAGATAAAAGTCAATAAAGAACATTATAGATTACACTGGTAAAATATGACACAAAATTACTAATAGTAAATAGTTTATACACACATTTAAGATGCAAGAGGAAAGAAATTGACAATTTGCTAAGTGTGATAGCTCACACCTATAATCCCATCCCTCGGGGAGGCTAAGGCAGGAGAAACCCTTGAGCTCAGGAGTTTGAGACCAGCTTGAGCAAGAGCTCTATCTCTACTAAAAAAGAGAGAAATTAGCCAAGTGTTGTGATGGGCACCTGTAGTCCCAGCTCCTTGAGAGGCAAGAAAATCACTTGAGCCCAGGAATTTGAGGTTGCTGTAAGCTGCGATGCCACTTCACTTTAGCATCAGCTGGGCAACTGAGTAAGACTCTGCCTTGAAAAAAAAAAAAGTTCTTAGCATTTTGGGAGGCCAAGCAGGTGGATTGCTTGAGCTTAGGAGTTTGAGACCTGAGCAAGAGAGATACAATCTTTAAAAAATAGCCTGGTGTTGGGGCAGGTGCCTATAGTCCCAGATACTTGGAAGGCTGAGGCAAGAGGATTGCTTGAGCCCCAGAGTTTGAGGTTGCTGTGAGCTATGATGACACAGCACTCTACTTAGGTCAACAAAATAAGACTCTGTCTGAAAAAAAAAAAAAGTTGATTATTTTATTGTTTCTATGGATATTGTGCTACAAGTACTAAGGTACTCCACATGATAGCAAATGCCTTTCATAGATCAGACATAAAGTAGATGTCAGTACGTATTTATTTATTGAATGACTGACCTAAGCCCCATAAAATATAGGGTAAGCCAGGTGCAGTGAGTAATGCCTATAATCCTAGCACTCTGGGAGGCCAGGATTGGTGGTTTACTTGAGTTCAGGAGTTTCAGACCAGCCTGAGCAAGAGCAAAACCCCATCTCTACTAAAAATAGAAAAACTATCTGGGCATGATGGTGGGTGCCTGTAGTCATGGCTTCTTAGGAGGCTGAGGCAAGAGGAACTCTTGAGTACGTGAGTTTGAGGTTGCTGTGAGCTATGAGGACACCACAACACTCTACCCAGGGTGACAGAGTAAGACTATCTCAAAAGAAAAAGAAGATTAGGTTATTATACAGATAAGGGGCAGCTTTAGATTTAAAAATACTTAAACGATCAAATACCTTGTTTCTCTCTTAATTCTG
>CAUYON010120065.1:0-18519 GCA_963573935.1 Arctocebus calabarensis
CCCATACTCCCCCCTCCCCCACCCCTTCCTTTCCCCTTTCCCTGTATTCCTATGCTATAATTGGGTTTTAGCCTTCATATGAAAGCTATAAATTAGCTTCATATTAGGACTGAGTACATTGGATACTTTTTCTTCCTTTTCTATCAGGGAAACAATTGTATTTATTTTACATTTTATAGATATAAAATACAAGGATGAGAGAAGTCGAGTTTCTTGTTCAGGGTGACGCAGGCTGTAAACAGTACATGTGTATTCAAACTAAAGAGCAGTTTTACTCATGTCTAATTTTATAGATTAACCACAGAAGCACATTTCACCTTGGAATTAGAATACAGCAACATCAACTACTTGAAGAGAGTGAAAAATCATGTAGTGTGATTATTTCCTTTTTCAACTAAGAGTCACATGAGGCCCTTTTATTAAATAACATTACGTAGGACTGAGGTATTCTTGGCACATCTTGGTATTAAGTTACCCTTGTTGGTATGTGTTGCTAGAAAAAAGTTGAAGAAGAAAAGAACTGATAGTTCTTCTCTTTGGCTTGGAAAAAGTGCCTATTTTATAATACTGTATAGTGTTTTATAAAAATTGCCTCTTCAGGACTATCTTGTAAATTTTTCAATTTGTTGGTGTTATTTCCTTTTGAACTTTCTCCTGAGAGTTTTGACACTCTTTTAAATTTGCCTCCACTGTAAGGATAGAATTTTTTCATAGTTAGTTCCACATGCTATCAAATTTTTTATTATCTCATGTGTCTTAGAAATACACTTTTTGAAAAAAAATTGATACATGGGAATTTGAGAAGGCTCAGCTTTGAATTCCATTCAAAGGTTTAGTGGATAGAAGTGCGTTCTATGCTGTGAAGAACTCAGGAGTGAGAATTGATTAATTCAAATTTAAGTTCTACATCTATGTTCATGTCACTTTTGGGTAATTTTGTCTATTTCTAGATTTCATTTACCTCATCCGTGAATTGGAGATGATAATATACTCTATAATTCTCTGGACTGTTGAAAGAAGAAATATGAAATAATATAAATTAAAGTTCAGGCATGTATCAACACTTAATAATTGATAGTGATTTTTAATTTTTAATTTTTAATTTTTTTTTTAATAATTATTTCTGAAATTTTTAGAGTCATCACTTTAACAAGCTATACTTATTCTGTTTACAAAGTTCCTGAACACATCCAGCACATGTGTGAATAAGGTGCAAAGAATGAGACCCAATACCTTGAAAACTTATAGCATTAAGAACTATCATCTGGGCTGTGAAGTATATTGTTATAGCAAAATCAGACTCTCTAAGAGAAAGCTATGCCTGATTGTTGATTTGATTGATTTTGGAGTTTTTCTTAGTTGGACTTGATTTTAGAAGATTGTATTTCAAATATGTATCTTAGTTAGACTGCTCACTAAATTTAATTTATCATGAACACCTATCCATTTATTTGTGCTGTAGATATCAAAGTAACCTACTGGCAATATTGTGCCTCTTTCTCAGAACTGTCTTTATTGTTAACTGTAACTTCCAGGAGGAGCTGCTTTGTTCCTGTTGGACTCACCTTCCTTTGAATTAAATGTTATGGACACCTCTTCATAAAGAAGCCAATCAATCCCTTCTCTGGTTACACTGAAGCTGTACGTGTAAATCTGAGCCAGTGTCAAAGCTATGTTTTCTCTTGTTCAGAGGATGTTATAATGTAACCAGAATCTCTCTTTGCCCTTGTTCTCAGAGATTCAAAGAATGAATTCATGGACAACCCGGAGTAAGCCAAAAGATAAATTTTCTTTTCTTTTTTTTTTTTTCTTCTATTGTTTGGGATTCATTGAGGGTACAAAGAATTAGTTTACACTGATTGCATTTGTTAAGTAAAGTCCCTCTTAATTGTGCCCCATAGATTTTTCTCAATAGGTAGGAAGAGAAGGAGATAAAGCCTTCAGTACAGTGCGGGGCGGGGGGAGTGGGAGGGTGTCCCAAGCAGGCGGCACATTTGGGCCTTCTGTCTAGGGGTTTCATGCAGCTTTTCCTACCCTGCAGGCAGCAGAGCTTGAGAAGATGGAATGTTGCAACCATTTGGCCCCAGAGGCCAGTAGGCAGAAGTTAATTTTAAAACTGCCCTGATGTCTTGTTTACAGTGTGTTCTCTGCTCCAGGAGAGGTGTAGGGGGGATGGTAGTCAGATTGGTTCTGTTGTTTAGGGTCTGGGATGAAGCTGATTACTGAGCTTGCTTAGATGGAGAAAATGGGGTCCATGTCCAGCACTGAGCGGGAGAGAGGGAAGAAACTGCATTAATAGGTTAATCCATAGAAAGAGAAAAAAATCTAGTGCAGAATAATAAAGAGGAGAGAATTCAGATGGTATTAAAATTCCTCAAGACACTATTTTTTTAAGTTTAAGTCACATCTTGGCCTCCCCAGACTTTCAGTACTGAATTCTGCCTCAGATTCTATGATAACTCTCAGTATCCTAATTTTATAGAAATCTTTTTCTCACATTTAAAATTTTATTTTTGTTTTAATCTAATTGAATTGATTTTGTTTTTACCTAAAATAGTCCTGCTTTTAAAGTATGCTCACATGGAGGACTTTTGTAATATTTTTTGTTCAATCAAGCACCAGGTATAATAAGTGTTTAATAAAAGATTATTAAATAGAAGTTTATCAAATTTATTGGATTTAAGGTTATTGTAGTGACTAGGGTTGTAGGAGTGGAGAAAAGAGAAGACCTAATGGTTTTCTTTCATTTATAAACTTCTTTTATATCCAAAATAACCTTAACAGAAAAGGAAATTACAAGCTTGTATAGAAAGACACTTGACTCTTTTTACTGGATTGCATTGCTATAGCTCAGCAGTACAAAAGGAGTCTTTCAATCTATTAGGAAGAAAGGAAAATAAAAAATGAACCATTAGAACCTGAGCAGTTATACAAAATAGAAATTGACTTGGCCCAGCCTATCAAATCCTGTTGCTTTTATTGGAAATGGTTCTTTTTTTAGTTGGTGCCTTTTTTTCAGTTATACAGCCTGGAACCATGCTATAGACTCTGGGTTGAGAAAATGGTCATACAGAGACTCTGCCAGGGATTCTTGCCGAAGAGAGAATTCTGGGGAGAGAAGCACATCTAGCAGTGGAACTGTTTATATAAAAATCCAAATTCATTGAGATATACTGTTAGTAGTTGCAAGCTTTTCTCCCATCCACTCTGAGCCCCGTATATTTCTTTCTTTGTTATAATGTCACTGCTAGGAAAAGGAAACAGACCAAGAATCCTGATTTCTTTTCAGACATATTCTGGTGAGTTACTGTGCACTAGTTTCAATGGTAATCTGCCCCTGGAACATGAGTGACAATTCAAGAACTGATCATTTTGAATTATTCATGAAACAGTCAACCTTGGCATTCTGAACATTGTGCTTAAGAATAGAAGAAGTGAACAAGAGACCCACAATGGTCATTATTAAAAAGCTATAACTGCCATTCAGATGATTACTAGCACCCAAAAGGAGTAATCAAGTCTAAAATGGAACTGCTTTACATTTGAAAGAATTTCATACAAATGTCTCTGTGAAATATTAGAGACTACTTTAGATAGTATTTATTTTCCCTCCCTTTCAATTTATTAGATAGTTTATGGTAGATTTTCTTCTCATATTACCTTCTAGGTAGATCTTTTGGGCTGTGGTCACAGGTATATTTTGGAAGGTATATGCTGAATGAAGGATGTGTAAACAATTCCCCCCAATTGTTCTTCCTGGAGATTTATGACTTTTTCTATCCATGTATATTATTCATAGGGTTTCAGATAAAAGGGAGAAATGAGAGAGAGCTGTTATACAAAGGAGAGCATTATTCTTCTCAAGAAATATCTAAACTGCTAAGTTAGAGAGATTTCAGCAAATTACTAAGGACATGTGCACTCACCATGCATATCCCTCAAATCATAGCATTGAGTGACATATAATCTTAATGGTTGTGGCTTGAATTAAGCACACACACAAATCTCTTACTCAAAAATCTCAGGGTCCTCCGTCATTTACTTAAACAAATTTACAGCATACGGTGATTGTAGTTAAATGTCAAGTTCTATCAAATAGGATACTTTTGGGCCCAAAGCATTCAATTTGCTATGTAAAAAGATTCAGAGATTACAGTCAAATTTTAGATACCCACTCCAATCTCCTACATTTCTCCTGTTGTCTGAAAATACTAAAAGCCTAATTCTTTGAGACAGTTCTTGTGCTTGCTTAATGTAGCTCTATAATGTGTTTAAAAAAAAACACACTATAAAAGTCTATGATTTGGATTTAATGGTTTTATACTAGAATGCAAAGGAATCCTTCTGCAAAGTGGCATACATAAGCACTGTCAGAGACACCTGATTACCCTAATGATCATATTCATCATGACTTTGATAACATGGATTAGTAATTTACTGTTCATATCAGCTGTGACCTACATTACTGTGATTATCTTAAAGTTTTTGACTCTGGAAAGAAATTTATCAAAATTTCTGCAGGATGCCCTCACTTAGATGACACTCATGATTTTCTATCAATAAGAATAATTTCCATTTAGTTTATGTTTTGGAGTTTTATTAAAACATATAATACTAGGATTGGAAACCCTTTAAGTGGTTATCAATTAGTTACTTATAGTTTAGTTAGAATGAATTCCAGATCTTTTGATAAAAATAAATATTCGTTATGGAAAAACACAAAGAGATCTTAATGAGAGAAGAAAAATTTTAATGAGAGAGAAAAAGGTCAAAGAGATAGAAAAGAGGATGCGGATGGGGATATGTCCCAAGTCACATATGTGCCTTCTTGGAAACTATACAGAAGTTTAAAACTGTTAGGTTTGCTTTGCTTTTCTTCTTACTTAAAATAGGAGGTTTATAGAGTTGGAAACAAATGAAAAAGAAGACTTCATTAGAATCAAGGAAACACAATAATATGTCACTCTCTTGACGATGAAGCGGGCAATATAATCTTTTACTCTGTGACTTACCCTGGCCTGAAAGATTCTCTGCAATCTTGGTATCTCTTTACTCCACACAGCTCATGTCCCACCACTCTTTCCTCGTCTGTTTTCCAGCTATGTTTACCCTCTTTCTTTCGAATGCTTATTTATAGATGTTTGTAGATGCTTGACAATCTGTTTAAAACATTGTTACCCTATTGAAGGCTAATTCCTTTTCAAATCAAATGTCATTTCCTTGAAGACATCTTTTTTTTTTTTTTTTTTTTTTACTACTCTGGTCAAAAAATAACCCAATTCTTTATTTACAAATGACTTATTTTACATCTTTAGTTCATGTATCACTTTTATGAAATTAATCAATCACTGGTTTACATAAAAAAATATAAACATCATAATTGCATGAACTTTGCCTTACCTGCTAGTGGATTTCTAGTGTCTAGAACAGTGCCTGATAGAAGAGGGACCAAATAAATATTTGATAAGGGAAAAATGATAATATTCAGATCTAAGACTCTATGATTAGATGTTGCAAAGTTTTGGAAGTGTTTGGGGTTAGCATTAATTTTTCACCTTGGTCTATTTATCTAATTATCATTTATTCTTAAAATGTTTCCTTAAGCTCACTGTGCTGTGAATGATGCTGGAGTTTCAGGTTCTTGGTCTCCGCCATTCGAGGAATCTAAGGACCACAGGAGTAGTGGTAAGTCAGGATTTATTTACAGGAAACAAGAATTACAACTACCAGAAAAACCAAACCTCCTGGTAGAGAGGACCCAGGAAGGGAACAAGCTCTCCTGTTCCCTCTCCAGGTCCAGCTGAGGTCTGCCTCTGAGCTCTCTGCTCAGGGGTTTATGTAGTCCAGGGGGTTGTTTTGCAGGAGCTTCTCAGGGCGTGGGTCTTCTTAGTTACAGCCAGCTGTCCAATAAAGACTCAGGCCCTGGAAACTGACATGACATTGACCAGTCAGAAGTGCACCGTGGAGGAAACAGCAAGGCCCATCCATGAAATGGACTAGCCAGAAGAACCGAGAAGAGATAGCAAGGGCCAGTGTCTCCCCCGCAGGTGTCCACCCTTTCAACAAGCTGGTTCCTCCATCTGCCACAGCATCAGCACTGCCAGGGCCAAGGTGGCAGGTCATAGGGCTTGAACAGGATTGCATTCTCTATGCCTGCAGTCCCCAAACCCTGGGCCACAGACCGGTAGCAGCCTATTGCCTGTTGGACCCTCGCTGCATCCCAGGGGCCAAGCAGCCCTTCCCCGTCACCACGTTACTGCCTGAGCTCTGCCTCCTATCAGATCAGCAGAGACTGCATTAGATTCTCATAGGATCACAAACTTTACTGAACACTGCTCAGGTGAGGGGTCTAGAGTGCACACCTCCTTATGAGTATTAATGCCTAATGATCTGGAGTGGAGCTGAGGTAGGAACAGCTACAAATAAGCATTATCGCTAGCAGAGAGGTTTGCCTGCACAGAGGCTGTAACAAATCAATTGCTTATAGACTCTATCAAAATGCTGGCAGTGAGTGGCAAGTGACAATTAAGCTGTGTCTGGTGGCAGGCGTTATAGTGGCAAGTGAGTTGATGTACTTCCGTTGTATGGCTGCATCTGATGGCAGCCTTAAGTCAAAAGCAGACATTTATTTTGGTCTGTGCATGGCCTACCCATTACTTTACTTACCACCTCCTTCTGTACCTCTTGTCTGCATTTTGCACTTGTCTCAGTCACAGTTTGTGTAGGCCCACAGGCTTAACCCTAGCAAAAATGACTCAAAAAACAGACATCGCTGGAGAACTGCTTTGAAAAGAAGAAAAGACCCAATGATGAGACAGCAGAAGACTCTGAGACAAAATGAAAGCTACATTTAAAGGAAACACCAAAAATCCTCCATAAATTATGAGTTCATAGCAACAAGTGATTTGTGTTCTCCAAGCCTGCTTTGTGTATGTGGCAATCTGCTATCCAACAAAGCCAGGAAACTTTCAAAATTGCTTCAGTTCATGGGGACCAAGTGTCCTGCATTAAAAGACAAGCCTTCGGACTTTTCCTAAAGAAAATAACTTGAAAACAAAGAACAGATGCACTTATTGAAGGCTGCTGCTTCTTCAAACATGTCTTCACAGAGAGCATTAATTCTTAGTGGATAACTGCATTGCTAAAGCTAAGAAGCCCTTGTACCGTTGCTGACAAGTTGATCCTACTTCATTAAAGACTTTTGCTATAAACGTGTAGGAGAGGCTGCAACGCCAAAAGGCAGGAGAGGCACCTGTTCCTCTTTGAGGAACCCTAGCTAGACTAGGGGATGAAATATTAGAGGAAAATGAGGTTTAGTTGTTAGAGAAAATTAGTCACTGGGCTACAAAATCCAGGTTGAGTAGTCTACCCACTGCACAACAAGGTGACAATGCTTGCTTTTGTGTATTTTTCAGGAGGATTGCATGAGGATATGTTAGGTGCATTTTTGTTGCCAACCAACGCCACAGCTGCAGAACTATTCAAGTCTTTGCATGATTATACACCAAGAAAATGAAATTGGTCATTTTGTGTTGGTATATGCACGGATGATATGGTTGCCATGACTGGAGGACTTTCCAGTTTCACTACTCAGGTCAAGAAAATTCCCTCTGCATGTGAATCTATTCCCTGTGTCCTATATAGAGAAATACTGGCCAGCCAAAAATGTCACCTGAACTAAATTAAAGTTATCAGTCACTTTAAAGTACGTGTCCTTAACTCACTTCTCTGTGAGGAGCTGGACATAAAACACACACGTCTTCTTTTCTATACAGAAGTGAGATGGTTTTCTAAAGGTAGATCACTGACCAGAGCTTTTGAGTTATGAAAATTGTTCCAGAGATTTCTTTTAGAAAAACAGTCAGCACTGGCAGCACATTTCAGTGACCCAGAATGAGTGTAAAAACTTGCTTATATGTGTGACATATTCAACCTGTTCGACAAATTCAGTCTGCCACCTCAGAGGAGAATGACAGTGGTGTTCAAGTCAACAGATAAAGTGGCAGCATTCAAAGCCAGATTGCAACTGGAGGAGGGCACTATGAGTGAACATGAGGATTTTTTGACAGGTTTCAAACCTTGGTAGAGATTATGAAAGAAGTTGAGCCAGGGCCCTTCTTTCTCACAGCTGGTGTATGATCACTTATCTCATCAAAGGAGTTCAAGCATTACTTCCCCTCCACAAAAGACTCTAGAACGTGGGAGGAATAGATCGGTGACACACCTGTAAATAAACCAGGGGAATTGACTTTGTCCATGCTAGACGAGGATTAACTGCTTGAGATCA
This sequence comes from Arctocebus calabarensis, assembly GCA_963573935.1. Lineage (NCBI taxonomy): Eukaryota > Metazoa > Chordata > Mammalia > Primates > Lorisidae > Arctocebus > Arctocebus calabarensis. Next base: position 8,288 of record CAUYON010120065.1, read on the forward strand.
CATGTGACCATGGCCTTGAGACAACTTCAGATCTCTGTACATTCTGGACTAATGTCAAGGAGGATTATCCTAAGATTGCCACAAAGGACTGAAACGTCTGCTTCGTTTCCAACCCCCTGTGTTTGTGGAGCAGGGTTTTCTGCAGTAAGAGCAACAAGAGTGAGATCACAGAGGAGACTGGATATAATGGTCACACCCCGGTATCACTGTCTCCCATTGCCCACAGATTGGACGGTCCAATTGCAGGAAAACAAGCTCTTTTATTATATACCATGTGTAACAGTAATAGAAAGGAAGAACAATAAATGTAATGCACTTGAATAATCCAGAAACCATAACTCCCCTCCTCAGTGTGTGGAAAAACTATCTTCCATACAAATGGTACCTGATCCCCCAAAGGTTGGGAACTGATATTCTACACCCTGGAGGGCCATAAAAAGATTTCAAAAAGAAACAAAGTAGTTTTTTACATATGTATATACCATGTACACATATATATGTGTGTGTGTGTGTGCTTTTTCCTTAGTGCATAATTCTGATCTCTAAAAAGAGGATGGGTTTGATGCCGGGAAGTCCACGACAGAGAATAAATGTAAAAAGTAGACAGATCCAAGATATAATTTAAAGGCAAAGGTAATAGAACTTGCAAATTAATTAATTAATTGAATTGAGGGTAAAGGAGTCTTTCATGGATGACTCCCAGGTTTTGGATAGTTGAGTGGTAATTTGTATCATAAATAGTTTAAATGAAATCAGGCAGTTGATATGGAAAAAGGATGCATGAGTGTAGCTTTTGACAAGTTGAGCTGAGGTCCTATGGAAAAACCATGTGGAAATGTCCACCAGACAACTGGATATAGTTATTTAAAGTTTGGGAATAATTTGTTACTGAGAGAGTATAAGGAACAGAGAAAGAGGCACACATAAAGGAAACAGAGCAGGATAAACAAAGGAGATTTTATTTATTTATTATTAAGAAAATAATGTATCATTTCCAAAATGAAGACGTGACCAATTAGTAACATAATAATAAATAAAAGTCAAGTCTAAAATGTGTGTTCATGCTATTTCCAGTTGAGCAAGAACTTACTATGGAATATACTAGGGTGAAGCATTTTTACTGAATACTGTTTGTCTAGACTCTTGAAATATTAGATCTATGCATTTTATTTCCCATAGTAGGTGCTATATATCAGATGAATGTTTTATAGTTACTTTTTGCCATGTTCCACTTGTCATTTCAAAATAATTAACAGGTAACTTTGCAACTGATGATATCATAATATATATTATTTTTGTTCTTCTGTGGAAATGAGAGAATATTAAAATTTCAATCAATGAAATCTGAAAACACTGACAGATTTCAATCAGTTGCTAGAGATCCTGTAGTTACAGTAGACAGGCATATGAAAGAATAACGTTATCTATTCACAAAGCAGGTAGAATCTATCTCAGAAATGAAAATGTTCTGCATGGAAAATGGTGACGAATAGACTAAAGCGATGAATATCAGAATCTTCCACACAGTCTAACTCAGTAACTATCCAATATGATGCAGATCTTCTTTTGCCACGAGCATCATTATGTTGAATACAGAGATCTCATTTACAAGGCCACCTAGACAAGAGAAAGCTCTTCATTTTCTCTTAGTGAAATGCTTCTCGTGCCACTATTTACACCTCGTCTTGAATGTCTTCTAGATCTACTATCCTTCCCATTGTGCTGTCTACTCTAAACAAACAATATTCTCCTAGGAAAGTCATTCAACAGTGGAATGTTGAGTCCGAATTTCTCAGACAGAGAAGAACAAAGCACAAACAAGGAGGAAAAAAAATGCCAAAAAGTAGAAACCAATGGAACAGAAAATAAGAAAAAAAATTAGCAAACTGGGTATATAAACTGGACATAAAAATGCCCTTCAAAATTTTCTTTTTTCTCTTGTGTCTTGTTTCACCTGTGTTTTTTATATTCATGATCATTACTGATCTTCTCACCTTCTTTCTTTTCTTTTGAACGCCAAAAATGTAGTTCATTCTTTTGCTCAGTCATTTAATTCTACAGCTATGCGCTGTTTATTCTTTTACCTGTATTTTCTCATGGTTTGCACTGACAGCATCTTAATGGGATCTGGTTCTTCTGTTCCTAAATTATTATGGTGACTTCCTGCTGTCTATTACCCTTGCTGAAGCAGTTCTAAAGTGAATCCATAATTCATGTTGTACTCAGATTATTATTTTTTAATGAAGAATTTTATCCCATTTCTTTTCTGCGTAGAAGCCTGCAATGATTCCCTGGGGAATTCAGTGTAAATTTCAGACTTTTTGCTGGATGTGTGGGGCCCTTCCTAATCTGGACCCTGCATGTTCTCTGACCTCATATCCTCTTAGTCTTTATATAAAGCCTTTCCTCTGGAACTTTGACCATTGATTTTAGATTAAAGCTATATATTACACAACGTGTACAATGTGATTCCAATCTTTTGAAATTTTTGAAAAGTTTTTATGGATCAGAATATAGTTTATCTTGATGTATATACCATATGTCCTTGCAAAGAAGGTGCACTCCATAATTTCTATGTGTATTGCTCTATAAATATGAATTAGGTCAAGGTAGAGCGATAATGTTCAGAATATCTATGTCTTAACTCATTTTTTTCCTTCTAATTCTATCAGTTGCTGAGAGATAAGTGTTAAAATTCCCAAGATTATCATATTGACTCCTGTCTCTTTACTTTTTACCAAACTCTGTTATTAGGAGCATATAGTTTTATAATTGGTTTGTGTTCCTGATAAACTGACATTTTATCAGCATAAAATGTCCATCTTATGTGTGACGATATGTTTGTCCTAATCCTATTTTATTTGATATGAATATAGCTAGGCACTTCAGCCTTCTAATTCAAATTATTTGCATGTTGCATACTTTTACCGACTTATTTTCAACCTGTGTCTTTATTTTAAAAATGTATTTCATGCATAGAACTTATGAAGTTTTAAATCATTTCTGGTATCTTGATCTTTTGACCGAACCATTTAATTTAATTATCAATATAATTGGATTTATGTCTACCTTATTATTTGTTTTCTGTTTGTGTCATTGTTTGTGTGTGTATGTGCATGTGTGTATTCGTGCTTTCTCTCTATTATTTGGATTTTTTCACTTTCATTTTAATGTAGATACTGGATTTCTAATTTTTACATGTTTTAGCAGCTACTTTAGGCATAACACAACAAATTATAGTCCTACAACTATAGGACTTCTTAGACTAGGTATTCAGCAGTTCAAATATAATGTAAAAAATGTGTATCCGTTTATGACCTGTGAGCTTTATGCTATTGTGTCATATGTATCACATATAATCATAAAAAATGACAGCGAATGAACTTTGTTAACTAGTCATATGTATTTAAAACTGATCAAGAAAAAAATAAATTTTGTATTTATTCCAAAACTTACCATTGCTTATTTTTTTATTCTTTGCTGAGGATATAAATTTCCATGTTACATCCTATTCCTTCACTGTGAAGAGTGTCTTTTTACAATATTGGAGGTCGACTGATGATACATTCAGGGTTTTTTTAAATCTAAAAATGGCACACTGCAATTCATAAAAAATACTTGTGCAGATATGGAATCCTAGGTTGGCAATAGTTTTCTTTGGCACTTTAAAGACGTGTGCTGCTGTCTTCCCCTTTATCTCGTTTCTGACTAAAGGCTTTGGCCATTCAGATAATTTTCTCCCTCTGTGTAGGTCCCTATCTCAGACTCCTTTGAAGATTTTTCTTTTACGTTCTGGTTTTCAGCAACTGGCTATACAATAGCTAGTGATGATTTTCCTCACATTTATCCTTGTTGAATTCTACTGAGCCTCTTGAATCTGCAAATTTGGAAAAACTTCAGGTTATTGTGTCTTCAGGTGTTATATCTGATCTGTTACCTATCAAATCTTTGGTATTTTAACCACTCATATGTACAATCTTTTTTTAATTTTCTGTCATTCTCCTGGTCCCTGAAGCTCTGTTTATGTTTCTTCTTCATTATTCTTCTCAGTAGACATCTTCCATCAACTATCTTTTGGGTCAGTGATTCTTTTCAAAGTCTTCTCTATTCTTCTGTTAAGGCCATCGTGTGTATTTTTGATGTCAGACACTTAATTTTTCAGATCTAAATTTCCATTTGGATTCCATTGTTTCCATTTCTCTTTTGAGACTTTCTGTCTTTCCATTCATTGTTACTTTAATTTCCTCTTTTCTAATCCAGTATAATTAAAGTGTCTGCTTTAAATTCCTGGTCTGAAAGTTGTAACATCTAGGTCACCCGGTGTTAGTCCATGTTGATTATCCTTTTTTCCTTGAGAATAAGCCTTTCTCTGTGTAAGTCACTGTTTCTCTCATTGACTGCTAATACTTGTCCCCTCTAAAATAATTGAATGAATGAATAAATAATAAGTCCCATGTTAAAATTGTAGATCTAGTGTTGGAAGTGGGACCAAGTGGGACATGTTTAGGTCATGGCTTGGTGTCATCCCAGATAATGAGTGAGTTCTCACTTAGGAGTTCCCAGTAGAGTTGGTCATTTGAAAGAGCCTGTCACCTAAATCTTCCTCTTGCTCCATCTCTCTAGCCGTGTGACACATGTTCCTCTTTGCCTACTGCCTTGACTGGGAGCTCCTTGGAGCCCTCATCAGAAGCAGACGCTGGTGTGATCTGCGCCAGCAGATCCATGAGCCAAATAAACCCCTTTTCTTTATAAATTTCTCTGTCTCAGATATTCCTTTATAGGGACACAAAACAGACTAACACAGTCACAATTCCCAAGTTGCTTGTATGCTGAATAGTTTTGAATTATACTCTGGAATTTTAAATATCATACTGGAAACTTTTTTGTGGCGTCTGGATCCTTGAATTTGGACTTCAATTGAATCCAAATTTTACTAAACAAATCCTTTTAATAATGGGATTTGTTCTGTTCTCTATCTCTTGGTCCCAAAATCATTTAGTTATTTTGTGTTAGCAAGGCTGTTAGCAGTCTCTCCTGTACTGGTGCATTTTTAGCTCCAGTCAGAGATTTGAAAAGAGTTTACACACAGAATTTGGGGGACTCCTTCCCTTGCCTTGTACCCTGCAGGATTTACCTTTCGCTTTCTAATGACTATGGCAGCCTCAAGTTATAGTTGCTGGTACTTTAGGTTAGAAAGACTATATATTTTCTTTCTGAATTTCAATCCGCCCTTAAGGTGTTGACTATGTCTTGTCCACTAGCTAAAAGCCATAAACATGAGGAACTCCTTCTAAATTATTCTCTTTTACAAGGGTTCAACTCTCTATTAGAAAATTTCCCTGATTTTGTGTATACCTCAGAGTCCCTAGGTATCGATTTGGTGTTTTGTTTTTATGGTGTGTGATTTATTTATTTATTTATTTATTCTTAGCATTTATAGGCGTGCCTTTGAAATATTAGAAGCAGAACATAGATATTCAATTTGCCTCTTGTCATATAGTTAATCTATAAGAAAACCAAAGCTAGAGTGGGAGATACAGACATAAAACTCATTTAATAGCAATCACCAGTAGCTATTAAATTAGGCAAGAAGATCTTTAGATACTATCTAAGGTCAAATAAGACTCTACTATGAATTTTGGGCCTAACATCTGATTTCTGAATTTCTAATCAAAATATGACTGTTAAAATATATAAAAATCATATCTTTTCTCTGAAATCATCACAAAGTTTGTAATATTTTACATATTTAGATATTATTATGCAAATTTGTTTAAGTTCTTTGCAATCTCTTGGTAGTATCCTACCTTCCACCAAGATACTTAGTTTTGTTTACTTGACTCTTGATTATATTTACTATTTATGTGAAAGGAATAAGAGCATCTTGTGAGGGACTCATGCCATGATACATGGTCTTAGTAACCTGTAGCTGTCCAAGGGGGCTGGAAAACAAGACTGTTAACACAACTCTTGTGAACCTCTCATAATATCTTCTTTAGAGTCTAAGCTTATTTGGTGGAAAAACTGCATATTTACTGTTTTTATATCTCTAGCATCTAGTTTCATGACTTGTGTATATTGGGTATTTGGTAAATTTTGAGGGAGTGATATCAAATGAGAAATAATTTTTGTTTATTAAATAATCATTTCTCAATGTATAATGTATGAGACGTATTGCATTCATAGTCTGAAATGTTTTATAGCTTTATTCTGTACCAGGATTTGAAATTTAATAACTACAGTCAGGCAAGTCAACCTTTTTGATTTTTAAGTGACTTTTCATAAAAAATGTTAATAATGTTAGTGCACTAAGAATTGCAAGTTGCATAAGATAATGTAGATGGAATTGTTTTCGAGGTATTAAATTGCTAACAAATGCTAGTCATGGTATCTGTGTATGATGCTGCATATTTATTAGGCCTTAGAGTTAGTATAAAGGAGTCAAGGTAAAGTTTGCTATAACAAAGAAATTACAATCAAGACTTAGATGTAAATGTAGCTGGGTTCAGCAGCTCACACCTGTAATCCATGTCTCCGGAAGGCCAATGTGGGAAGATTGCTTGAGGTCAGGAGTTTGAGACCACCCTGAGCACAGTGAGACCTCATCTTTACTAAAAATTGAACAATTAGCGGGTCATAATGGTGCATACCTGTAATTCCACTGCTTGGGAGGCTGAGGGAAGAGAATTGTTTGAGCTTAGGACTATGAGGTTCCTGTGAGCCAGACTGAGGTCCTGGCACTCTAGCCTAAATGATACTCTATTTCAAAAAAAAGAAAAAAGACTTGGATGAAAATATGAGCCTACAAAAATATTCATAGTAGAACCTCCATAGCTGACCACCATTCTACACTGACCTTCTCCTTAAGTTGACCCAATTTTCATAAATGCACATGCCTTACATGTTTGCATCAGTACAGCAGGCTGAGTTCCTTATGCTGACCAGCTAAGTATGTTGACCAGTTTGTTACAGTCCCTGCATGGTCAACTTACAGAGGTTCTACTCTACTGAACTTCTATTACTATATGTGTGATTCATGTGCCCAGATAAATTACCTGTGATTGAAGACCAAGTGACGCTCCTACGAGGACATCTGTATAAACCTCAGAACATAAACTGTGTAATGTGTTTTTTGCCTTTCCAAGCTCCATGCGATGTTTGCCTCCTCTTTCTTAGTCCTCAAATACTCAGAAAATCTGAATATATAAAATGCCATTTTATATGTATTTATGTAGTTATATTTATTATTTGTATATGTATGTGTTTATTATTTATATATTAAATATTCTTTTTAAGATGGCAAAAAATACAGTCCATTTTCCTAGAGAACATACCAGTAACTTTCGGGATCCTGTAAGTCTAACGCTTTCCCTCAGTGATAAAGGAGAATAGGATCTGTGCCAAAAGGTAGTGCAGGCAAATGACAGACCTCCTCCTCTGCTTATCAGGCAGGGTCTCTGTGCTTGAGTTCCCCTTTGACCTTCCTTTTCTCTTTTGTATTTTGATATATACTCAAACCCTTCCTGGAAATTCTTAAAAATGAGAACTGAAATGTCCTTTTTAAAGCAATTCATTCTATTTTCCTGATCCTAAATTAGAAGTAAAACATTTAGGGATTAACTTTTAGAATTAGTTCTAAAAATATCTTCTTTGTGACTCTTATTCCTCTCTTTACCTATTAAAGACCTACCTGAAGAACAAATCCAGCACTCTATAGTGCTAACTATACATTTAAATATAGCAATGAACTTGATGAACCTGCTGCTTTGGGGTGGATTCCATACTGAGGAATTTAGTGTAGCCATTGCATTATTGCCAAAATATTTGCTTACTTCTTTTGCTTGAGAGACAATATATTTGTTTGTTTGTTTGTGTGTGTGTGTGTGTGTGTGTTTCTTGGTTTGTTTGTGTGTTTCTTGGCTGGCTCCCCCATACACATACAGGCTGCTAAGGTGCTCTGCCTCCTTACCCCCTTCTGTCTTTTGCAAATGGTTTGCAGCTCTCTGTTCAGAAGATTAATTCCATTTCTCATGTTGAAGAAAAGGTCCCCCAATTTCATTCTGCCATGTACATCATTGAATAGACATCTCATTGCTTAAATAGATTTATATATTTTATATCTCAGCTTTAGGGTTCTTGGATTTTAATTAGACAATGAAACATAAATCAGAGTTCAAGCTACAAAGTGAATCAAGCTGTCCCCCGGTTTTCTGGACTAACAGTACCAACCACAGTCTTCAAACTTCACTGCTGCATATTAATTTCCTGATTATTCTTAGGAACTTCTTTGTAAAAATGTTCTATACTTTGTATTGGGTAAAGGAGAACTGAGTGGGATTTGTGCTTGCTGTGGCAAAACATGCATCCAGGTGCCCCATTAAAAATAAATTCAAACTGTTTTTCCTCTCTTGCTTCCTCTTTTCCTACTTCCACTTTTACTCCTTCCATATTTAATACAATATATGAATGGTGAGCAAAGCTCAAAAAAAAAAAAAAAAAAGAAAACATGAATTGTGGTATGTATGTTTCTACCAACTGCATTTTAGAGACTATTGGCTTAGCTTTTGTAACATGTGTCCTCTCAAATATGTGAAACATGCAAGTTTACACATGTCAGTTTTAAGTTTAATGGTTTATTTTTGGAAAACTGGAGAGATGGGAAACACTATTCTAGCAGCTATTAACATTTTGAGATACAGTCTAAGGCAGATAGAAAGCAACCAAATGCAATAGTGTACAGAGACCCTCAGTGCATTGAGAATTAGCTGCAAAACAAACTGCACATCCATCCAGCCCGGCATCAAAAGTGTAAAGTGAATGATTTATTTATCTCCTAGGACATTTTTGCTCTGTGTGGAAAACAAAAAGTCCTGTGACAATGTTAAATTCCTTAAATTCCAAGGTTTATTTAGTACTAATTTGCCTGTGATTTTCTGCTAGTTAGGTGAAAATGCCAAATTCATTTTTTTTTCCCCAAAGAGTGCATTCTATTTTGTTTGGTGGTAGAATTGTTCCTGAAATGCATATTAGACAAAGCCTCACTGTTTTGTTAATGTAAGTCACCTTTGGGGAGCTTGTAGAGGAAAGAGGCAAAGGGTGATTTTTGTGACTTTCATAAAAATCTAGATGTTTAAATCCAATGAGAACTTACCCACACATAATCACTGTAAAAAGAAACAAAATGCATACGTTCATTCAAACATATTAGAAAACAAAATTCTAATTAATTACAAGGTCTGACAATAAAGTTTGTGAACTCGTCCTAGAAAAAGTGTTACATACCTCATTGCTACAAATAAGGACAGTCATCTGTGAAGTACCCCCCTGGGAAGCTATGCATTGACACCAGTGCCTAGTTCACCCTTCAGATTAATTCAGGAAATTTTTTCTGGAATGGCCATCAGAGATGTTGTCTTGTAATCCTTGATGTCCCGAAAGTCGTCAAAATGTCTTCTCTTCAATATTTCCTTTATCTTTGAGTAAAAATTCATTGGGGGCCAGATCAGGTGAGTAGGGAGGGTGTCCAATACAGTTATTTGTTTGCTGGTTATAAACTTCACACAGATAAGTGTGTATGAGCTTCTTGTGATCCAAGAGCCATGAGTTACCGGCAAAAAGTTCAGGTCATTTTCATGTAACTTTTTCATGCCTTACAAATAATGCATACTTAACTGTCCAGTTAGTATAAAAGACCTAATCTCCTATCAAGTCCTTCTCCTACAGGTCCTTCGCCTGGGTTATTGTGATCTCCCCGCTTCTTCTTTTAGACCTGTGAGTAATAACTGCTTTCCACTGTTCCTAGACTTAGGATGTTTTTCCATTACTTCTTTTATTTATTTATTTATTTATTTATTTATTTTTTTATTGAATCATAGCTGTGTACATTAGTTCAATCATGGGGTACAGTGTGCGGGCTTCACATGCAATCTGAGATATTTTTATCAACCTGATTGACATAACATTCATGATATTTTCTCGTTTACTGTGTGAAAACATTTTTGATCCGTATTTAGAAGTTTTCTCCTGACCCTTCAAATATGTACCACACATGTGATCTCACCCTTTGTCCCATATTACCCCACCCTCTCCCTCCCCTTCCCTCCCTCTCCCCTTTCCCCGTCTTCCTGTGCAATAAATGGGTTGTAGCCTTCACTTGAATGATAAAGAATTTGTCTCATATTAGGGGTGTAGACATTGGATACTTTTTCTTCCATTCTAGAGATATTTTGCTA
>CAUYON010120068.1:0-21830 GCA_963573935.1 Arctocebus calabarensis
ACTTGGTTGACGCCTTAGCCCGTTGAGCCACAGGCACTGAGCCTGACCTCCACATTTTCAATGTCAATAGAAAATGGGTTATGGAAAAGCTGTATGTCCTGTTCATGGAGATGAAGCTCTTTAAATCTAAATTGGAACTCCCTTTGCAACTTTTCCAGTGAATCCACACATTTTGTTTGGGAATGCAACCAATGGTTTTTCCGCTAACAGATTTTGCAGCCCTGGGATGAGTCTGCTGCTAAACAGGACAGGCAGCAGAGGCAAAAACACTCAGTGGGCCAGATAAATGTCCTCAGTGGGCTGCATGTGGCCCATGGCTTGTTTGAGGTCCGCTGGTCTGGTCCCTCTCAGACCCTCAGCGAAAGGACTGGTTTGGCACCTGACAACCCTGTGGACTCCTAGTTGCAGGTTGCCTCACTCAGCACCCTCTGCCTGGTGGGACGGACCCAGCCAGGATTCCAGTCAGTCTCTGACCACTCCCACTGTGGTGGGGTCAGTGGTTTACTGGCATTTTTAATCCCCCAGTTTGCACACGCAATCTCTGCTCCTGGGTCACCACTCTGCCCGTGACCTGCTTTCCCTGTTAGCGCCCCTCTCCTCGTTTCTGTTCCTGGTATCCCACGATGTCACTCTGTGCCTTTATAATGCTGTTTCTGAGAGGAATGATCCAGAATGGTGGCAGGATGGTCACACTTTTCCCCAGCCTTCCTGAGAGAGACTGGTGAGAAGATGTGACTAGACCACTTGAAGCACTCCCCTTAACCTTCTCTCTTGCTGAATTTACACATGGAGCTCAATGTTTAGGTATATTTAAAAGTAGAATGATTGTTAGAAAGATTGTGTTACCATTAATGATTCCCACCTGTACATAGCTGAGAGAACAAGTTTTTCTCATGATATTATCAACAATATTCTGTCCCTTTTCACCTCCACCCTGATAGAGTGGAGAATAAAACATTACCAGATTTTTCAGCCGCTGGAGATATTTGGTGTTGCTAATAAACGTTTGCTGCTTGAAAAATAAAAGGGGTGGGAGGAAGCTTGTATTTTGCGCAGTGACAGAGTTCAGTCAAGTGGTTCCAAAAATGAAACATGATTGCTTCCATATGCGTTCCGTATGCTACTTGGATGAACTTATATCTCACAGGACACAACTATTTTTTAGGAAAAGTTATTTAAAGCACTAGAACATCTGTTTTTTTCAACATCAGTACTATCAATGACTAACTCTCTATTTAGCACTTTAGAGGAAAAGTAATTCAAATACCGAGAATTGCACTTCTATTTAGTTTTACCACATTTTAAATTTTTTAAATTTTAATTAATTTTCCTAATTTAAGTTTTTATATCTTTTTAGTAGACTGGAAAAAAATTGTTTATTTACTGGGTAGAATAGAGCTGCCTTATAGAAAAAAATAACTCATGTTCTGCAGTCATACATTTTTAAAGGCTGAAATTGTCATAACATGGACAGGCAGGTCTGCAAGATCATAATGTTTGTCAGGCAAAAGTTTTTTAAAGAACTAAAATTATCCCCCTAGATGTTGAGAACCAGTTTATTCAGGGTTCTTGATATATAGATAAGGACATTGGATGTGAGAACTTTGTCTATGCTGTTTCATTTCCCTGGAATTTTTTTTGTTACTCTTTAGTCTGGGAAAATCTTCCTCATTCTATAAGTCTGAATTTACAGGTTTTGTGCTTTACAACAAATTTTCAACTCCCCGTGGGTAGTTGATCCTTCCTTCATTTGTGCTCATGAGGCACTAAGCTCCAGCTTTGGGTTGAACTCAGTCTATTATGATGTTTCTAACCTAACTCTCCTTTACAAACTCCTTATAAACTAGGAATTTTATTATAAATCTATCTTTAAATGTTAACATACTCAGTAGATACCCAGAATTAGTAGAATGAATATATAACATAATACTATTCACATTAGAAAATGTTATTTCTTCCTCGTGTAATGTCATTTGGGCTCTTTCCTATTTCTGATACAGCTTTTCATTTTGTGGTTATATTTTTTTGTTCCTTATAATTTTTCTTTCTTCACCTTTTTTAAACTCATTTCCTGAATCTCGATTTCAACTTTCTTTGCCTAGAGTTGTTTCCTAGAGTCCTTTTTCCCCTTTATATTGAGAAAACATACTCCCCCCCAGTTATTGTAAGTAATGTTTAAAACATGTTTTTTCCTCTTCATCGTAAGTATAATGCCATGTGTTCTTGAAATGATTCATCCTTTCACAAGCCTCTGTTGTTTTTATTTCCATGGTTTGCTTATGTTTCTGTGAGAAAAGGTCTTTCTGTACCTCTTATTTATAACAGCCAAGTTCACAGACTTTCCATTGGCCTCCTTCAGTCTCTGTGTACTTGGCCCCTGTAAGAATTCTGAACTCACAGGAACTCAGAGCTACAGCCAGGATATAATGATATGCATTATGTAGCAGTATTCTCAATTACTAAAAATGATAGTCCTTCCTTATATTTTTGTCAAAGCATTGTAAAAGATTAATAATAATGAATGTTGAAGATAGTATTAAAAATGTGTTGTTGGAATAGTAAACTTTGGGAGCAGCCTTTGTGAGGGGTAATATGAATCAGAGAGTCTTATTTATCCAAGTGTTCACATCCCGTGTTCACATAGGACGAATCTGCATACTTATGACCAAACGTCCTTTGTAGTGCTATTAATAATAGTTACAAAAAAGAAAACCCTTTAAATTCCATTTACAAGGATATACGCATCCAAGCATTGGTCATCTATGCAATAAAATTTAATTTACCTACTAAAAGGATGTAGTAAAACTATATATAATGACATTAAAATGGATTTTGTTATACAAAAATTTTTACAAAGAGTAGCAAAAGTCAATTTTTGTAATAACATGTATATTTATGTATTGTAGAGGGAAAGGTATAAAATAATATGCTTTTTATTATTTGGATGGCAGAGTTTTGACTATGCTATCTCGTGTGTGTGTGTATATATGTGTGTGTATATATATATATATATTTTTTTTTTTGAGACAGCCTCATTTTGTTGTCCTCCAAGGAGTTCTGTGGCATTGTAGTTCACAGCAACCTCAAATTCTTGGGCTCAGGAGATTCTCTTGCCTCAACCTCCCAAATAGCTGGGACTACAGATACCCACAACAATGCCTGGCTATTTTTAGGTACGGGGTCTCACTCTTGCTCAGGCTGACCTCTAAGTCCTGAGCTCAGGTAATCCACTTGCCTTGGCTTCTCAGAGTGCTAGAATTGGGCGTGAGCTACTGCACCTGGCCACTATGCTATTTTTAATTTTGTTGCAAATACATGTTTTTAAAAATTTCAATATATGAAGCTTTAGTATTATATATCTAATAACATGTGTAATGTAAACTAAGCTTAAGAGATCATTGGGTTGCTGAGGAGGAAATGCAAGTTCTGATAAACTTTCTGGAGTAGGCGGGAAATGTATTTCCAAATGGCCCAGTATAGGACCAAATTACTAGCACTAGAAAGTTATGCCCACATGGATCCTGGGTAGATACAGAATGAATTAGAGGCACTCCAAAGTGCATGTCCACACGACTAGCTCTTGAGCAGCAGGAAACACAGCAGTGCTGAACTATAGAATTTAAACATAGCTAGTTTACCTGTCACTAGACTTTGAAGAACATGGAAGCCAAAGTCTGAAGGCTGTAAATGCAAGAACCTAGGGTGTGTCTTCTTTGATTAGACAGTCCATTCTCTTGGCTAATCATATCAGGGGCAGTTGGGGTCATGGTAGGATGGCCCTGGGACTTGAGAATGATGACATCCTCTGGAAACCAAACACCTGGGAATAAGTGTTAGAGAGCCAGAGTCCCTGACTAGATCTATAGTTCTGGAGCCAAGTCTGGGTATGAGAATAGAGTGGCACTGGCTTACGACCTTAAGAAAAGTACCCAGAGAAAGCAAATACAGGTTATTGAGTAAAGCAAGGTTGCATGCCAAACCATCAAGTGAAGGAAAGAACTGTATCCATCCTGAAAGTTTTATGTTCTTCAAGCCTTAGGTAAATGATGAAGCCCTAAGTGATTCCTATGGTTATGATTTATTTAGAGCTTTGATCTCTTGAGAGGGAAGACCTTAAGCTATCCAAGATACACATCCATTTGATGCCAAGCTAAGAATCTGTAAGTCATTGAGCAAAGGTTGTGCATAGTTTAATGTTCATCTTATGTCAATGTTGGGCATGCCTGATTTTAAAAGAACTCACACCAGAGATAAAGATGGAAAAAAAAAATGATTCAGTAATAGCATTTCAGCAGATTGATGACAATATGAAGTAATTAGTGCCTTGAAGAAAGACAAGTGATTTGAAGGGAATAATTGGGGAAAATACTGACAGCCTTTGCAAAAGAAATGGTAGTTTGGTCAGCTTTTAGAAGATGAATAGGATATGTGCAGGTAAAGTTGTTTTGGAGTAGGAGAAACTTCAGATCTAGCATTGCTTCCTTTTTATAGGACTGGAACCTGCTTGTAGGTATTGCTTTGTAGGTTTTCCTCCTAAGCATCCATGATTCATATAACTTCCAGTTATATAGCTCAGACTTTATGTTTTAATATTCTCTTTTAAATCATCATTTATGAGTTTCTATTTGTCATCTTGATTCTTTTGTTAACATAAAAATTTTGCTGGGCATGGTGACCCATGCCTGTAATCCTAGCACTCTAGGAGGTTGGGGTAGGGGTGGATTGCTTGAGCTACTAGCACTCTGGATTGCTTGAGCTCACAAGTTTGAGACCAGCCTGAGCAAGAGCAAAACCCTGACTCTAAAAGAAAAAAAAAAAAAGTAGCTGGGCGTTGTAGCAGGTGCCTGTAGGAGGCTGAAGCAAGAGGATTGCTTAAGCCTAAGAGTTGGAGTTTGCTGTGAGCTATGACACTATTGCACTCTACCCAGGGCAAGAGAGTGAGATTCTGTCTAAAAAAAAAAAAAAAAAAAAACAGAACCCCCCAAAAAAGTACTGGGAAGGGTGGTCGCTCACACCTGTAATAGTAGCAGTCTGGGAGGCTGAGGCAGGTAGATTGCCTGAGCTCAGGAGTTGGAGTCCAGCCTGAGCGGGAATGAGACCCCATCTCTAAAAATAGCCAGGCATTGTTGCTGGTACCTCTAGTTCCAGCTACTCAGGAGGCTGAGGCAAGAGGATCACTTGAGCCCAAGAGTTTGAAGTTGCTGTGAGCTGTCACATCACAGCTATGACACCAAAGTGAGACTGTATCTAAAAAAAAAAAATTTCCAAAAGTAAATCATGATTTTCAGATAAATATAAAGCAAATATGTGAATTCTTTTATTTATTTAACTCATGAGTTAATGAAAGAAAAAATAAGATGTTATGACTAGTTCAGAGAACATTTGAAAAATTCAAAATAGATAGGCCATTTATCAAAGGAATATTAGGTTAAGTTAGATGAGTTAAATCAAAAGAAAACCAGTAAATGTCTAAAGGGCATATTTCAAAGTTATCTACTCCCCAAAATATTACTGTGTGCTTCTAGTAGACAAAGGTCAACAAGTTAGCAAGTAACTTTACTATATTTGAGAGCTTTATTTAATAGAAAGCCATGTGTTGAACTGAATTTGTTCCCATAGATAATCCTGAGATGACCTTCAACCTTGTATGAGATTAAAGGATGTATTACCTACTTTTAAGCTTTATGTCAAAGTTTTAGGTAAGTTTTCTGATTCTGTGGACTTCTACCATTTGTTTTCCTTGTTTTCTTATTCTCCAGACTCTCAGGGGTTTAATTTCCTTGGGCAAATCCATTATTATTTTCTGAACCCTTCTTAGGTTGAGTAGTGTGCCTTGGCTTGAAATTGAGAATGATTGCCTGATGCTGACAAGTGAAAGTATATAAATAAATGCAACCTTGGATAAAATTTGCCCTTATGTGATAGAAGAAAGATTCTGCTGCTATCTATGAATATTTATCAAAATATTCATGTAGTATTTATTTAAAATATTAATCACAGCTTGGGTTATACATGCAAAGTGACAGCTGTTTGAAATTGTTTTAGTGCTTTTTTTTTGCTAAAAGTACAATGAATCAAAGCAAGTTTAGTTATTTTTTATTTTATGTTACTGCATCACGGTCATATTCTGAGTGTGGAACTGGTATTGATGACCATGAAGCTAGCTTGTAAATCCAAAGTAGTCTCTAATGTCATAATTTCTACAACATATAATAATTTACATGAAAGTTAAAGATATGACCAACTTCTTCCAATGAAAAATGCAGTAATCTTTTTTTTTTCTTAAAATACAGGTGAAATAAGTCATAGCTTCATTTATAAAATTTTTCCCTTTTCAATAATATTTGTTTTCTAATATTTTTCTGGCTTCATAAAATTCTAGAATATTCTTCCTCCTACCAATGCCAGTCTGCTAAGAAGAAACTTATATTTGTTACGTGTCTATGGTGTGTCTCTGTGAGATAATTAGAACATTTTTCTCATTTGGTCATCATTGCTGTTCTTTCCCCAAATCTAGCATCACAAAAGAAAAGTATTAGGTGATAACAAGAGAGAATTTCAAGGCAGTAAAAAATATGTTTCTGGTCATTGATTTAAATAAGTAAAATTTGTGTTGTTCTATGTTAGGGCTAGAACTGTTATGAGCCTCTATCTGGTTTAGCCTCTTTATTTTTACAGAAACGTAAATAGACATCCTGAGAGATGATGTGACCTTTCCAAATTAAATCAGAGGTGTAAACTTTGTGCTGTATGTCAGTACGTACAGTGTTACGTATTTAGGAAGTTAGCCTGCTTAATTATATTTCTTTAATACATTTTCAATAATCGCAAAAGAATGATTCTCCAATGTATTTCCATGAAAAGAGAAGATGTACTCTTCATATTGCATATTGATATGCATATTGAATTGGGCTTTACTAGTTCTAGTGATAAGCTGTGTGCATTTATGGGGTTGCAGACCTTTGGAAAATCATCAAGCATGCCAACATCCTCTGTGGTTCATTTGATAAAGGAAATAGCAAATTTCAAAGTTGCATACTGAGTGAATGTTTAGTCTTTGAATATGAAATAAAGTTCCCAGTAGAATTTTAATTATCACCCCTTATTTCTCATAAGACAGTCTTTCTGTTCATGACTGCACAGTCTTAAATACTATATTTAATCTTTATTAGGGCTCACTCAGAGCTGACTTTATGGTTTCTGTTATTTTTGCCAGGGGGACATGTGTCCATGGTCCACATGGACAACTGCCATTATTTAGAATTAACATTATTTAAGGGCATTTTCCATACAATAAAATGTACTCATTTTAAACACACATTTCAATGACTTTTGAAAAATGTTTCTATCAGTGTAATCACCACCACAAACAA
The DNA here is from genome assembly GCA_963573935.1 of Arctocebus calabarensis. NCBI lineage: Eukaryota > Metazoa > Chordata > Mammalia > Primates > Lorisidae > Arctocebus > Arctocebus calabarensis. The sequence goes on from CAUYON010120068.1 coordinate 7,374, forward strand.
AATACATCTCCGTCAACCTGTAAATTTCAGTGGCAGCTGTCGTTTTGATTTTCACATAATGCTTACTTTGACACTTGGCCTTTTGCCTGCCTAAGATGATACTGTCTATTCAGCTGGCTTCATAGACTCCGAGGATCTTTTAAAAATAGAACACAGGTGTGAATATGGCACAATGGAGTTTGGGTCGCTATTTTAAATGATTGCATCATTGCATCAAATCTTGTGTTTTGCTCCACCCCACCCAGTAATTCCTATTTGAAGTGGTCCTCCTCATATTCATTTAATTCTATAATACTTCATTTGAAAGAAAAGGAGATGCCTTCTGAAATCCTTCTAAAGATCAGGTTCTATCCTAAGGTTAAAGAGTTCGTGCATATTATTAATTATTAAAATGGGTCACTCCTTTTTAGAAAGATGACTGGGTTGTTTAGTTAATCTTATCATCTCAAGACCTCATGTCATGGAGTGACAGGTGCAATCATTTTATAGGTGTGGGGTTGCAAAGCTAGCACTGTGAAGGTTGTTTACTTACATATCATCATACCAGAAACTAAGTTATCCTTTCACTAGGTCAATGGTGAAGTTTGAGTTGTGGTCTCGGAGACTAAAGAAGCAAGCTTGTATTAACGAGGTTAAGTAAAGGAAAGAGACCATTATAGGTCCATAAAATAAGACTCTACTAAAGCAGCGACTTACACTTACTAAATGGCTGTCTTATCAAACCTTTTTTAAAAATGTCATTTTCTTTCAGATGCCTTTGCCTTGGTTTCTAGATGATAAAATTAAAATTTTAAAAATAAATAAAAATTATGACCTAAGAAAAAATAATTTTCAGGGACACCATTCTATTGGTTTTTGGGAAAATCCCATTAACTCCTATTCCCAAAGAGTATCTTCCTTTTTATATTTTTCTTCTGAAAAATTCTTTTCTTCCTTTATTCTACAAAAGGAAAAGAAGGAACAGAAAAAAATTAAGTCATATGATTTGATCTATTCCCATCAAATATTCAGCTCTTTTCTGTTAATTGATCACCTTGTCAAAGTCCCCTCATTTCTCTGTATCTCTATTTTGTTTCTATAAAATAAAGCAACTATGCCAGATAAAGCGCTCTGATATTTCCAGCCCTAACATGGAATAATAGAAGTCATACTTATCTCTGTTAAATTACGGATTTGTCCTATTTGTCCTGCTTAAGGCCTTATGAACTATCGAGACCATTATAGAAATTTGTGTATCCTTGAAAGTTTTGCACTAAATTTACACCTAATTTAGAGTAACTAAAATGAAGTTTTAAATGCAGATTGGTAATATATACTTACACAAACAGAAAGAAGTTTTTATCCAGTTATGTAAGTCCAACATTCCATTTCATTAGTGGATGGAACTTGAAGTTAAGTGTTGTTATACAGGGAACCAAAGAAAATAAAGGATAAAAGCCCATCATTCAGTGGAGGGAGAGACTGTGGCCATCTCTATAGTTCTTGAAAGCTGACACTAGGACATAAATGAACTACAGGTGACATTTTTAATACTAAACTGTGGGCTCATCTGGGTCTCCCTTCCCTTTGATGAGATCCTTCACCTGTTAGAAACATTATTCTACCTTCCTTTCACCCTCGGATAACCTGTCAGTCTGAGTCTTCCTATACCAACTAGAATCTTAATTACTTTTCACACTCATAGCTTTTTATAAAACAGAGCTGCCTGTTTTGTATGTTGGTACCTTCGTTCAGCATGTAAGCTTAGGAGCTAAATAAAGCTTCAAATCCCAGACCTACCAGTCAACAGCTTATTTAACCAAATCCCTTATCTGTGAAATGGGGATAATGAGCATTGTACCTTTGAGGATTGTTGTGAGGATTAAATGGAAATATGTTTTTAAGGCTTATGGTACAGTGCCTAGAATCTAATAGTGCATGCAACTCATGACAGCCGTTGTTAGTTCTATAATTATCCTACCTCTACTATTAGTCACTATTCCTTAATGTATATTTTGGTAGCTATTCTGTATACTTTTTTGAAAGAGACTGGAATCTTCTAACTCTATTTTAATTCTCACTTTCCCTTTCACACTTTGGAGTAAAGTTTTTAAATCTTTAGTGAAATTGATGATAAAGATTACATGTCATATTAGAGTTTGAGTTTCAGAGATATGAGTGAAAATTGAGAGCCAAAGCAAGGCAATGATGGCTTTCCCACCAGTTCCTTAATCCCTGACAATGTAACAAGTGCCTCTTTCACACAGATAATGTGATCTCTAGGGGAAAATTTGTTTATCTCTTTTCCTCATTATCCTTTTGTTTCCTCCTATTAAGAAAAAAAAATGTTTTAAAGAACAAAATAGGAGGAAGTGGTTTATTTGTGGACTTTGGGATCAGGAAGATATGGGTTTAATAGTTGAATGACCCTGAACGTAGCCTTTTAATTTTGTAATCTACAAATGGAAGTAGATAACAGGATTATATTGAGAATTGAATGGAGTAATGCAAGCAATTTTCTCAGAACAGCTCTTGATCCTCAGTAAATTTAGTCATTAGTGTTATTATGTCCATTATCATTATCCAAGGGCAATACCAAAATTACAGTAGGAAGGGCCCGGGCTTTGATGCCAGGCAGGATTAGGCTGGTGCAGTCATTTTGCTTCTTGGAACCTCAGCATCTTCATCCATACAGTGGATATAATGTTTTCCTGAGAAGAGTGTTGTATGAACTAAATTAGATGATCTCCATCAGAAGCAACAGGCATGGGGACTATAGTAATCATCAGCTTTTATCCCAGTCTAAGGCCAAAGACTCAGTCACTAGAGACTTTTTCCAGCCTGCCTAATACCACTTCATGAATTAATTACAATGATTTCTTTTTACATATGTGTATGTATGTACATGCATGCATCTTTTATTATGATACCATACTAATACCATTCCTTTTTCAATTTAACTTCTTGGTTTAGGTCTATATATTGTAGTTCATCTTCTATGACATACATATCAGTTCTTGTTCTGTTTCATGTATCTGTTGCTTTGTTACAATTTTTCTTTTTTTTCTTTTGAGAGAGGCTCACTATGTCACCCTCAGTAGAGTGCTGTGGTGTCACAGCTCAGCAACCTCAAACTCTTGAGCTTAAACAATTCTCTTGCCTCAGCCTCCCAAGTAACTGGGACTATAGACACTCACCACGATGCCTGGCTATTTTTGGGTTGCAGTTGTCATTGTTGTTTGGCAGGCTTGGGGCAGGTTAGAACTCACCAGCCCCAGTGTATGTGGCCAGCACCCTAACTACTAAGCATGGCTGCTGAGGCATTTATATTTTTCTTGAAATTAAATGAGTACTAATAGAGTAAGCCTATTAACTTTTCTGACATATTTAAATGGATATTTTTCCATGTTATTTTCCTTTTTCTTTTATTATGCCAGTAAGCACTGGTATATCATCATCATTGTAATCAACATCATCATTTATGAAACAGCCATAATGTTCTCTTGTGAAATGGGTAGTGTATCTTTCTTTCACGGATTTAGGAAATACCCTATTTAATTTCTATGTGATTTTTCCATAATTTGATTTGTCTTTCTCTGTTATACATCTAGATTCAAATTTGCTAAAAAGTTTGAGATGTGGCTCCAATGATTTCCCCTAAATTACCAACTTTCAGTGTTTTGGTGGTTTGCTTTTATTTTTGTTGAAACACAGAAAATATGTTTTGGTTGTTTTAAGTGGCATCTCCTTGATTTTTGTTAGGTTGGACTTTTTCTCATTAGCAGTTTGTTTCTTGTTTTGTAAATATCTTCTTTTGTAATATCTTGTTCACTACTCTTAGTGTAGTTTTTCAAATGTTGTTTCTCAACAAAGGATTGAGAGCCATGTCTTATCAACTGCCCAGCCGCTTAAAATAACCTGCACTACCTGGCATTGAGGCCTGATGTTTTGTCTTCTACTTAGAAGGAATTCAAGGGTGGCACCTGTGGCTCAGCGAGTAGGGCGTTGGCCCCATATACCGAAGGTGGTAGGTTCAAACCTAGCCTCAGCTGAACTGAAAACAGAAAAATAGCTGGGCGTTGTGACAGGTGCCTGTAGTCCCAGCTACTTGGGAGCCTGAGGCAAGAGAATTGCCTAAGCCCAGGAGTTGGAGGTTGCTGTGAGCTGTGTGATGCCATGGCACTCCACCAAGGGTGACAAAGTGAGACTCTGTCTCTAAAAAAAAAAAAGAAGAAGAAGAAGAGGAAGACATTCAACTGCTCTATTTATTATTTAGTGTGGTTCAATTTTTACTGTATCTTAAACATTCAATTTTATGATTCTCTGTTCTGTAATATTATTGCCATTGAGGAAGGGCAAAGGAGGAGTCCTCATTTCAATGGGAAATTTGGTCACAAAGGAGTCTAATATAAATCAGTAAATCTCTGTCTAACATACTATATTTAATAGGAGAAACTGTAAAATATACATAAAGTCACCAAATGGGAGGTGATATACCTTTCGCATATTGTTTATTTTACAATGATAGAGCAAAAGCCTTAAGACGTTAGTTGTCTAATGTTATAACTGACGAATTCTTACTCACAATTTTCTGGGGCCTGATCTAACACCGTGATTCTCAACACATGATGGTACCTAGACCCCAAACATAATTGTCATCTGGGAGCTTATTAGAAATGCAAATTTCTGAGTGTTCACCCCAGACATCCTGAATCAGGATGCCCAGCATAAGTGATACTTCGCAAGCCCTGCAGATTATTGTGATGTTTCTAGAATTTGAGAACCACTGATCTAATAGATTCATTTGCCCTATTGAGAGAAACTATTTATTCCTTATAGAAAAGAATCTTAATTTTTTATATATTAAAAGGCAATCTGATCAGAAAATGTGACCTAATTCTACAATAGGACATAATGCCTTTCTTAGTAGCAACAAAGAAAATGAAATGCCTATGTATATGCTTAACGAAGAAGGTGAAATACCTTTATAGGGAGCATTATGAAATACTGAGGAAAGGAATTGCAGAGAACATCAACAGGTGATAAAGTATACCATGCTCATGGAGAAGCAGAATCAGCATAGTTAGAGTGACTGAACTGCTCAAAGTGATTTGTAGACTCAATGCAATTCTCATTAAAATGCCAACACCAGTTTTTGAAGATCTAGAAAAAATAGTTCTGTGTTTTGTATGGAACCAAAAAAAGATCCTGAATAGCTCAGGCCACCCTACGCATCGCTTTACCAGAAAGTGACCCTGGCATCACTTTACCAGACTTCAACCTGTACTCTAGGGCTGTAGTAACCAAGGCAGCCTGGTACTGGCACAGGGACAGACATAGATGTGTGGATCACAATAGAGAACTCAGAGATTAAATCATCCTCATTTTCCCATCAGAGTTTTGACAAAGCGGATAAAAACATTCACGGGGGAAAGGAAACCCTGTTCAATAAATGGTGCTGGGAAAACTGTACAGCCACATGTAGGGGACTAAGACAGGGGCTCTCATTACAAAAATTGACTCACAATGGATAAATGATTTAAACCTAAGGCAGGAGACTGTGGGACTTCTAGGAGAAAGTGTTGCAAAAACTCTTATAGATTTCAGCCTAGGCAGAAAGTTCATGAGGGGGACTTCAGGGGCAATCAGAGCAATAACAAAACTGGGTAGATGGGACCAAATTAAGGAGCTTCTCCACAGGAACACAACAGAGTAGATAGTCTATAAAATGGGAGAGAATGTTTGTGTGCTATACCTCTGATAAAGGACTGATAACAGAATCTGTAAATAATGTAAGCAAATCAGCAAGAAACAACAAAGTAACCCCATTTAAGAGTGGGCAAAAGACATGGACAGAAACTTTTCAAGTGAAGACACACTAATGGCCAACAAGCTCATGAAAAAATGCTCATCCTCTCTAATAATTTGGAAAATGCAGATCAAAATCACAATGAGAGAGCATTAATTCCACTGAAAATGGCTCTTATTAAAAAGTCCCCAAACAACAGATTCTGGGAAAAATCCCCATAGAAAGGTTCTCTTACCCAGTGTTTATGAGACTGTAAGGTAGCAGAACCCCTATGGAAAATTGTATGGAGACACCTGAAAGAACTTAAAGTAGGCCTATCATTACAGCCAGAAATCCCTGCTGGGTATATACCCGAAGGAAAAAAAGGAAACTTTTAAAAAAAGTTTTAATAAAGAAAGTTTTAAAAAAAAGTTTTAAAAAAGTTTTTTAAAAGTTTCCTTATTTTATAAAAAAGGAAACTTACATTTGAATCTTTATGGTAGCACAATGCTTATTCACAAAGATGTGGAAACCCAAATGCCCACTCATACGTAAAATGTATTAATAACATGTGGTATATGCACATTATGAAGTACCACTCAGCCAGAAAAAGATGGCAGTTTAGTGTCTTTTCAGTCAACATGGATGGACCAGGAAACCATCTAAGTGAAACATCACAAGAATGGAGAAACAGGCACATGTGTTGAATACCAAATCAGAACTTACTGATCAACACGTAAGTGTACATATGGGAGTAAAAATCAATGAAAACCAAGCTAGGAGGAGAGGGGAAGAGGCAAGGAGTAAATTAACACCTGTTGGGTATAGTGCACGCTGGCTGGGTGAAGGGCATACTTAGGAGTACAACTTTGGTTCAATCTGTACAAAACCAAAATGAACAAAATGTGTACCCCCTAAAATTCTGAAATAAAAGAAAAAAATTCTACAATAGGGTTTCTCAACCATGGCATCATTGACATTTTGAGCCCAATAATTTTTTTGTTATGGGGGCTGTTGTGTACATTTGGGGATATGTAAGAACATTCTTGACATCTGCGCACTAGATGCTAGTGTATGCTGCCTCCCTCAAAGTTGGGTCAACCACAAATGTTGCCAGAATTGCCATATGTCCCACTAGGGGATACATGCCCTTTCTGATGGGAGCCACTCCCCTAGGGAATGACTCATATTTGTTCTGATCTGATCATCAAAGTCTTATTCCTAATGTGCTGTAGTGGGAATAGAGGCAGGGGATCTAGTTCTGGTCAGTGAGGACTTAGGAGGCCATCTGAGGGGGCCTCACAAAGGTTTTCCTGTTCATGGAATTGGATGAGAATAAATTTCTTTCCATCCTTCCTTCCTTCCTTCTCCCTCCCCTTCCTTCTTTCCTTCCTTTTTCGGACGTTATCTTTTAATATGATGTCTAGAGTTGTAGTAGCCCTTGCACTATCAGGGGAAAACCTATAAGACCAAGAAGAACTTGTTATAATTGAGCTGCTACATTGGACAGTCCAGAAACAGCCACTGTAAGGTCTCAGGTTATTTGAAAAAAATTGCCTATTGGTTTTGTAATCTTTAGCTGGCTTGCATTACTTGGAGCTAATACATCCTAACTTATGCATTCATTATTCACGAAGCTATGGCATTTATAAATTCTGGTAAAAGGGAAGTTATATTTACCTTAGTGCTTTTCAAATACCTAAAATGAAACAAACTACCAATATGAGAACTATATAGAGAAGAAAATCTGAAAATAGTTTCTCTATGAACAATATTTTCTTATGTGTTTATGTATGAAGTTTGTCTTCCAATAAGCAAAGAAAAAGAAAGTCCAGAAATCACGTTCCGGTCTCTATATTAGGAAAATTCCACTACAAGGAGCTGTGTTGTGTAGAGTAGTGCCATTATGCTAGATCTTGGGGTGGGTGAGGTTTTTAGTGAATATGTGCCCAGGGATCTTTGCTCTTCAGTGATAATAAAATTGTTTATGATGTTGAATGTTATTGAAATGTAGTAGTATCTCTTTATCATGTACTGTTCTTTTTCTTGTTTTAAAATAATTGGACTCAAGGTAATAGTTAAATGCTAGAGGAAGGTAAAGTTACATATTTTGATTCATATCATAGTCTAACATTTGAATGTACAAAAATACAATCCCAGCCCTGATGATTTAGTCATATTTATATGCTTATAAAAAGAAACTCTGTATGGATAACTAACAAATAATAACAAGAAAAATAATGACACTATACTGGGTATTGATTAGATTTTAACTGATTTTTCACTCCCCTTACACACCAGGAGGACTCCACTCTCAGTGATGTTACATGAAGGGAGCATATTAGGTCTATCTGGATGCTCCCTGGTCCCTTGAAATGGTACTGATACCGAATTGAGCCAATGATGCAGTGGTCATAGATACAGAGCAATTTTACACTAATAGTTTATTACAGGGAAAAGAAACAACTATACCAAGTAAAAGTGAATAAGGATACATTCTAGAGACAGAGGAACTGGTCGGTATCCACAAGTGGAGAAAGATCCCAAAGTCTGAGCACACGCTGCTTTTTATTTTTATTTTCTTTAGATGCTGTATTTTATATGTTCACTAGTTTGTCCAACTTTCTCCAGGCAGGATTGTTTGCCATTTCCTGTCTTTAGGATGACTGATAGGGTGAGTTTACATAACAAATTACAGAACAATCTAAATAACAGGTTGCTTATATAAAAATTTCCCTTTCTACACATAGGTCTTTCATACAGAATCCTTCATGAAAGCTCCGCCTAGTTATACTAATTAGATGGTAATGAGCACTAGGTCAGTGGAAGATCACTAGGTGCTCCTTACTGTGTATGTTCCCACCAGGGAACAGTGCTTAGTTGCAATTTGGTTCCTAGCTACAATTTCATCCCTGCTTTCTGCTCTTTGTCACTTTCTTGTCACCTGTTTATCCTCTTCTGGACCTAGCAGGCACATATAATTCCAAATCAGGAATTTCTGGTTGGTGTTAAATTTCTTTTCTTGTTCAGTTACTTTTCTTTTCTTGTTCAGTTACTAACCCATCTTAATGGTCTGAAATCTAGGAAATAAATTAAAAAGTTAGCTATAAACAGCACACCCTATATAAAATAGGAAGGAGGAACTAAATAATATGTACACATGGACAGAGAGTATGAATTAATAGACACTAGAGATTCAGAAGGGTGGGAAGGGAGTGAGGGGTGAGATATTAGTGAAGACAATGTACACTATTCTAGTGATGTTTACACTAAGAGCCCAGCCTTTACCACTGCCCCATATATCCATGTAACAAACCTGTACTTGTACCCCTTACATTTATGCAAATAAAGATAATAATAGTAAGGAGGGATGGAGGTGGAAAAAAGAAAGTAGCTAGTTACCTAAATAAATATAAGACACAATAAGGTAGAAAATATGATAGCTGCTACCATCCAACTTTTACAACTAGTCATGAGACTATAGTCACTAAAATATTGCATTGGGTCTTTTGGGCTTGATAATTCTTCTTGCTTACATATTAGGCAAGTCAATATTAGAACGTCATTATCAGTCACCCAGGCAATGAATGTATTCACCCCCCTCTTTCCTATTTTTTTTCTTTTTTAAAAATAAGTGTTAAATAGCCATGCACTGACTCAAGAGAACTATTGTTGAATTTCCTGGTCTAAGCATTCTTATCTCAGGTAATACAAAACTCTTAACTAGCAGAGCCCAAAGTGGTGAGTCTTCGCAGCCTCCATGTGATCAGCTGAATTCTTGCCTTCAATAAGCTCTACATTCCTTGTATCCTTGGACAAGAACTGCAGTAGTTATTTCATGACTCCTTTTCATAGATTACCAATGCTCCGTTTTCTTATGGTAACTGATTCCTCTTTCCCTATAAACTCAGCCATCAAGAAACCAATCTTGTTGCTTCTTTGCTTAAGGTTCTGCTGCCCGCAGTGACTTCTACTCATAGTTCATATATTGGCCATAATTATCAATTTCAGACAACAGATTCACCTCTGTCTAGTTTGCCTATAAAAATGCTCTAAGAACACTTTGGAGTAATGAATAAACAGACCACAGGATGAGTGTCAAGAACATTTTCTCATATCACATCACTAACCCTCTCAAGCCCTGACAGTACTCCAAAAGAGGAAATGTTACTTCTATCGCAACTGTGCATCATAAAAATACTACCATTGTTGCTGGCTTAACATCTACCATAATCAAGTGTCTCCAAAATAGGGACAAAATAGGGTTCCAGGGACATGCTCCCATGTTCATAAAATCTTACAACTACACTAGGAAGAAAATGGATAAACAGGCCCTACCTCATTCTTCTCACATAAGTAATTTCAAAAGTCTATCAAGGATAGATATATATCTCATTGTGGAACCCTCAACACATATATAATGCATGTGTGTGTATCTCTTTGTATTAGGAGAAGCTAAGAAAAGTTTGGTTGTTTTCATCCAACTTTAGCAATGTTGTATCCACACAATGGGCCACTGTTAACACATGGAGATTTAAGGCAGCCATGCCTTGGACATATATCAGAAGCATCAAGCTTCCCAAAGGTCAGCTCTTGCTCATTCAAAACAACATGTCAATGGTGTTAATGGTTCAGGTACCAGAATTACAGACTTCCCAAGCTTCTCTTTTTGTGGTTTTCATTACTATTCTTGTTAGTAGATACACTGAGTTACAACATTTGTTCTCTTGGCATGAAAGCAGAATGCGTCAGGAGTACCACTGATTCCAAATGTTGAAAAGAGGAGTCCCTTATACATGCCCCAAATCTAATTTTAATATGGCTCAGATAACTATTTGTAAATCAAATATGGTTATCATTTGTGACATTTCCAATGAAATCATTTTAAATTTTAAAAGTTTTTACAAATTAGACAATATTTTGAATTGAATTTTTGTAGACCAGAGATCTAGGGATACATCCTTGACTCAACTTCCTTTCCTGCATACCCCTATGGCCTGAACATCCCCTAATTCTGTCAGTTTATTTCTATCTTGCAAGCTGCTACCTCTTCCTCATTGGTATTTAGTTCTTTTCCTAAAAATTACCTGGTTAAGTCCTCTGAAGTTCGTTTTGCCTTGCTCCAATTGGTCCTGCACACCAACATTCTACTTTGCTTTTCTCAAGTGGAATCCATCCCTGTTTAAAAACACTTTCAAAAAAACACTTGTAAAAAACGTATCAGTGGTTCATCCATACCAAAAAGATCTTTTCCAGCTAGTTGTCAGGATCTTGTGTCTGCTGTGTTCTGACTCCTGAACAAGCTTATGGTTTACCAGTTACCCAGGTGAACTCTAATCAGTCAGAGAACAGAAACACTTACTGTTCTATATAAGCCGATCTCATTGATAGTTCTGGGCTTTTGAATATGCATGTCTTCTCTTGAAATGCCTTTTACTTCAAACCACAGATTGTTCATTTGCTGTGTGTTGAGAAGCCATCCTGGTCTATCTTCTGTTTGATCTGTGGGGTCTCTACTCCACTTTGTGGATACCGCCATTTTCGTGCTTGCCTCACTGTGTTTTAGTGGGTCATGATTTTTGTTGTTTATAAACATCTGTGTTACCTCTTTGACGTGGGCTTCTACACAGAGGTTGCCTCGTATTGTGAATTTCCAGGGGTTGACACTGTGTCTGGCATATATCTAAAGCTCCATATTTCTTGCTCAATGAATAAACTGATAAAGAGCTGATGGTTATAGGTGGCCCTCCCCTTATTGCTGATTGGAAGACTTAAACTCAAGAGATTGTGAAGCCATTATAAGCTCGGTAATTCAAAATGGCCATTTCAGATTTCTGAATGCTAAATTAGCCACTGGAGGGAGCCCATATACCGTGAATTTAGAGAATCATTACTACTCACCAATTGCATTAATTAAAAATTATTATAAAGGTCTTTAAAATAAGGTGAGCTTCACTTTCAGTTATAACTAGTGTTTCAGGTGGAAATAAATAAGATACAGCTCAGTTTTTACTTTTATCTCAAAGACCTGTTACAGAAAGTAAAGGAGAAAGCAAAGGAGAAAGAAGAAGGAGAGGTGATTCTGGCTTCAACAATGTCTCAAAATTTTTTATTTGCTTTTATTCCGATATAATATTTTAAGTTAATTTTTTAAAATATGTTTTCCGGAGGTGATATTAGGTGAACAGACATTTATGATAAGCTATTAATAATTCTGAATATAGTTTTGTGATGGTTTGGGATGATTGGTTGTTAACTAAGTGACCTGAAATTTTTAAATTTCATTATTATAGAGAGATTCGTTTTTTTTTTATATTGTTCAAAGAAATAAATCAGAAATTCTCTAGCTTAAGGCAATTAAGATATGATTTCATATACATGATTATGCAAGTTCAAATATTTGAGAGGTTTTGGAACTGGGAAAACATGTCTCTACCTGCCCAGACACCCATGCAAATATCCCTCATTGGATTTTTTTGAACTGGCTAAGTCCAGGTGAATGTATTGAATTTACTAAAAGCTGCTTTTACAAATTATTAGCGGCAGTGATTATCTTTAGATTGAGTCATATAGCCTGTAACATCAACATAATTTTCCCGTTGGATGATTAAATTAAAAAACTAAATTCGATCTCAAGTGATGTTATTAAAATTATATACAGATGACTGCCTACCTCAGGTACTAAAAGCTATAACTGTGGCTCTGATAAAATGTAGAATGTTTATTTATGAATTTTCTAGGTTCTAAGACAAATTTGACAAGAGGGAAACTCTCATTGTTGCTGGGTTTCCATTTAAAAGTTCTCAAAAACAACTTTCAAGCTTCAGGTTACTATGGATACTCTCTCGGCATAATTAAAATTTCAAATGGACTTCTCAAGATAACTAATTTCAATGAGTTCATTGGAAAAGCATTTGATGAGCTAAATTATGTGAGGAAAAATTACAACCCTTAAAGAGTTCTATATTTCACATAAATACTATTTATTTATCAGTTAGGTAGCCTTTTAAAATATTTTTCATAGCAATCTTCGCGAATCTCATGTGCTAAATCTCAGCCACAGTGCAGGGCAATAAAATAGATGACATGAGGGGGCCAACCAAAGGTGGGTGGCATGGTCAAGGCACTTTTTGTTCATTCTGATATTTACTAGTGTTTTCAATTTTGTCCCATACATCCTTCCCTTCCATAAATAGTGTGATTCATATCTGGGATGAGGTATATCTATAAAAAAATCAAATGTGGATAATGATAATTCAGTTTGTTCCATCTCATGTTCAAAAAGATTCTACTCTATCAAGACCCTTGCACTTTACCACTTGGAATTATCAGAATTTTAGATGAAAAATTTGCTGCTCCAAGGGGGTAAGTGACTTACTCAATGTCATACAGAGAGTGTTAGAGCCAGCTTTCAGGCTAGCCCTGTTTGACTCTAAGTTCTATTATCTTCTTACTCCTATGTTTTAGAAACTTTTCTGATTGGAATCTATTCTAAAGGAACACAGTTTACATGAGACAATTAAAGACACAAGATAAAAATTTTTCAAAAACTACTTATCTCTATAAGATGTGATTTACTCTGTCACTTTGCATTCTTTTCTATTCTATTTTATTTTTTAGGACAGAAGGCAATACATTGATTTTACAATCTATAATCCATGGTTCTAAAACCACTATAATCTTCACTTTACTTATGGACTTTACTTTACGTTATCTTGCTGTGAGAATAAACTAGTTTTTGGAAATTAACTTCAGAGGGTTATAGACCAATTGAGGTAAAACAAGAAAATTCATACAGTGTCTTTTAAGGTAATTTTAATTTTAATTTAGAATCCATTTTAAGACCTGTGTTTAGCTCCTTTGACTATAAATAGAGTTTGTTTTGGTAGAAAACCAATAAATCTTAATCTTGATACTTTTTCAAGTATATTTTGGGAGCAGCCATGCTTACATTAACAAGAGTTTTACCAAATCATATCAGTAAGGAGAATAATCATTTTAAATCTAATGAAAGCAAAGCACAAACAAGTCTATTTAGAGGAGCCAAATTGAGCTAAGGATAAGGGCATATTATAAAAATTACTTTTCTGTTACATCCTTTGAGATTTCTTGAGCAATTTATTTGGGCAGCCTGGGGACAGTCATTTACCATTGTTTCTCCCTTGAGGTTTCTGTGCTGAGCCAGCATGTTCCTGGCACTGCAAGGATTTTGAAGCTGTAAGCTGAAGAATCTAAGAAATTCAGACAAGCATCCCTCACACCTAAATGCTAAAACTTTGAATTCTGACATCTTAATTAGTAAGGTTTCATTTGGGGTGTTTTAATTTCTGTTGCTTTTTTTTTTTTTGAATGGTGATAACTTTTAATAGTTTTATAGTGACAACATACCAATTTTCATATGTGTACATACATTTAAATGTAGTTATAGACCATAAATACCATAAATAAAAACATCTTTCTAACTAAATAAATAGGCTTAATACTGAGAAAAACAAATGTGAGGTAATTTTTCATCAAAAAATGATTATACCCTATGTTATTTTTACTGTAAAAATTCAAGTAGTTATAAAATCCTTGTCTCATAACTCAAAAATGGAACTTTAATACACACCTTCAAATGAAACAAAAATTTTGATTATAAATAGATAAAATAAATAGTTACTTCTGCTGAAATTCAATCAGGCCATTAT
>CAUYON010120070.1:0-15106 GCA_963573935.1 Arctocebus calabarensis
TTTTAGAGATGGGGTCTTGCTCTGGCTTAGGCTGGTCTTGGATCTATGTGCTCAGGCAGTCTACCTGCCTCAGCCTCCCAGAGTGCTAAGATTACAGGTATGAGCCACTGGGCCTGGCCCTTACCCTGTTTTTATTGTAAAGAAAATTCTTTTGTGGCAAAAACTTACACGAGGCTTTGATAAAAAGGAGACAAATATCTCCTTCAAGTTGCTGGGAGTGGGAGGCTAACTGTGAGGAAGAGGTCTATGCCTGGTAGAGTGGATCTTTCTTACTGCTTGAAGGTTCTGGGAGTGGCCACAGCTCCCAGGAGGGTCAGAAAGGAGTGGAAAAAGGACCTCTTTCTTTAGAAAAATGACATAAGCTGAGAGCAAGCCTAAGGTCTGTAAGAGTAGTGCTCCAGGAGAATCCCTGGGTGCCTCTCGTCTCCACTGAGGTCTCCAGGCAAACTCTGTGTGCCTATCCTGTTTGCAAACTTCGGGAGGGTTTCCTTGGCAGCCAGAACAATTAGCACTAATGACATGCCTGAGCTCCCTGGGCAGGCACCACTGAAGTTAGCTTGGAAGCTAGGGCAGGTTTGGAAATGATTGCCTGGCAGCCACCTTGGAAGCTTGGCTCCCACCAAGTTCCTCTCTTGGCTGCATTTTCGAGGAGTTGGAAGAGACAGTAAGGTGGTGTTGGTGGTGTCTAGCTGTCAATTTATGTTTAAAAATTATGTGTTTGGCTAAGTTTGTGAAGTTATTTTTAACAGAGTATAGGTGGGCAGATTTCAGAAGAGCAAGTCCCCAGGAATTTTTCATGGTAGGCTGGCTGCCTTGGGAGGTAGTAAATATTCTGTCACTGGAGTGTGCAAAGCAAGAGTGGTAGATGTATTTTCCATATTGTGTGTGGGATTACCCCAGGCAGACACCAACCCTTCAACAATGAAACAAGTTTACAGTGCTACCACAAATATCATTCTTTTGGGTCACTAATACGTGATTTTGGTTAGGACTGGGAAGTTTCCTAAGACCACACCAAAACATTTAGAGTTGATTAACACAGCTCCAGGTTTCCTAATGACTAAGTCACTTCTACCTGTGTTTTTATTCCCAGATGTGGGAAACGCAATCTATTGACAGTTCAGTCTGAAGAAAGCACAATGTGCTTGTCCCTAGGGTATATGGTTTCCAGGTAACCTGCAACACTCTCATTTGGCTTTGTGTTCTGCCTATCTTAACCAGGATGCAAGCTGTGGAGCTGAGGCAGGTTCCCTGAGATTCAGGGAGCATTTAGAGTCTCCAGCACTGACCCTGTCCTGATATGCGGTAAACACTTTCAGCCCTTGCACTTTAGTCAAGAAATCTCAGGTATCGTAATTCCCATAATGAGAAACAATTTGCATATCATCATCATCACTATTATTATTTGGAGGTTGGTTGGCATAATCAGATAGCTTTGAAGTTAGAGAGAACTTGGTTTGAGTGTTGGTTTCATTGCTTAGTAGCTGAGTGACTTGCAGCAGGTCCCTTAGCTTCTCTGAGTCTCAGTATCTATGTCTGTCAGATGACGCAAATCATCGCTATTTACAAGGCTATCTGAGGGATAGAATTAATGGTTTTAAAGGCTGGCACAGTGCCTGACACATAAATGTTTGATAAATGACAGTATACTCACAGTGTAAATGGAAAGGTTTGAGCGCTGCTGGGGGAAGGAAACTGTAACACTGAGGTCACATCTTGATGGTCATCGTAGGAACTGAGACTTCTCACTGATATGCTGGGGCCCACCTGCAAGGGCTCCTGCACTTTGAGATTTTGTTAGTAGCCATGGGATTAATCTGTGGACACAAATGGTCAACAAATCAAGCATTTTACTGGGTCTGAGTGGTATTTCTCTCCATTGAGTCCAAAAGAATGGCTGCTAATTCCAGCTTTACTTTTTAATCCCAATTCTTGGTGGTCCATAGTCTCATATCTTTACAACCCCAAGAATGTGGAATTTTTAGACAAATATTCTGGGATATTTGTCCATTTTTCTAAATAAGAAACTCGGGAGCTGTACCCTGTCACTGAGTGTGTGACTGTGGGAAGTGATTTCCCCTCTTTGTTAACTCTCTCAGTTTCTTCATGTATGTAATGTGTTGTGGTGAGAATTAAATGAGATAATAACATGTAAAACCTTAGCACTGTGTGCGGAGCATAGTAGAATTTTTGAAATGTCAACTATTTGTATTAACAATGGCAGGGACTATTGCTCTAGTCAATGGTGCCTAGCACTTAGTTTGGCTCAGGAATCATTTGTGGATGGGATGAGAAATAAGTGTTGCACAGCCACCCTGATGCAGACCAGAGTGCAAGCTTTGTGCTCTGAGAGCCCAGGGGAGGGGCAGGGAATTTTGACTGTGGGCCGAGAAGGGCTTTATGATTATGGTGGTAATCATATATGAGTAGGGCCTTGAAGCCTGCACTGACCTTTAGTAGGAGCAGAAGGAAGTGGCAAAGGGCCCTCAGTACCAAGAGGCAGTGTGGAATAGTGGCTAAGAGGCTGGACTGGAGCCAGGCTGCCTGAGTTTGAGTCCTGCTTCTGGATCTTGGCCAACCTTCCTTACTTCTCTGTGTCTTAGAAGATAATGGTACCTCCTCGAGGGGTTGTTCTGAGGATTATATGAGTGATTATTTAAGTTAAAGTGCATAAAAGCAGTACCTATATAAAACAAACAGTGGGGGAGGCAAGTAATATGGTAAATTATTACCTGCAGCTAGAAAGGTAGTTTGGATATAGTTCATGGAAGTCTTTGAATGGCATTTTGTTTTTGAGACAAAGTCTCACTCTGTTGCCCAGTCTAGAGTGCAGGGGCAAAAGCCTAGCTCACAGCAACCTCAACCCCCTGCCTCACCCTCCCAAGTAGCTGGAATTACAGGCGCTTGCCATGACACTTGGGTAATTTTTCTATTTTTAGTAGAGACAGGGTTTTGCTGTTGCTCAGGCAGGTCTTGAACTCCTGAGCTCAAGCAATCCACCTGCTTCGGCCTCCCAGAGTGCTAGGCTTACAGGCATGAGCCACTGCGCCTGGTCCTGAATGCCATTCTTAATGAATTTGGAATTAGCTAATGAAGAACACATAGCATCTATTCCAATATGGCTGAAGTTTGGTGGTGGCTTCCCATTTTAAACAGGGCCTGCCCTCCCCAGTTTGCCACAATCCCTAACACTCCCTATCACAACACTTCCTATTATAGTGCTTCTGAGTCAGTAAGTCTGAGGGTTGCATCCCTAACAAGCTCCCAGGTGATGCTGATGCTGCTGGTCCAGGGACTATACTTAGAGAACCACTGCCTTATTGTTTGTTGGACTCCAAGATGGGGAATCAGTTGCCACTTATTATCAAGTTTGTACTGTGCTTTCTTTCATACGTGGCACATTTCACGCATTTAATGCTACTTTCCTGGTCCTTGTGGAACATGGGTTTATATTCATAATTTATGGCATAATTGCTATGGAGGGGCTGGGTATAAAGTCATAAGAAATAGGCCAGAGAAAGAGATTTGAGAGTGGCTGAGGCTCAGCCTAGAGCAGGCTTATGTCAGCTGAAGCTGTGGGTATGTGGACTCATTGTCTGGGATAGTGGGTAGGGAGAAAAGGGCTGCGGATGGACAGTAGAATATCAAGGGGTCACTGGTGCACCCTGCCATAAAGGAAAGGTGAAAGCATAGCCACTATTCAAGGAAGAGGCTGGAAGGAGTATTCAAAGAGGTAAGGAGAGCTAAGAGAGAGTCTCTGATGGAGGATTCTTGACCTTATCATTAGAGAGAGGATTGTTGGCAAACATCTGAGGCCAAAGTGTAAATAGTTAAATAATGAAATTCTCAGGTGAGCTCACCATCTGTGGAATGACAAGAACCAAGTGTCTTGTTACCCTTGCCCACAGCATGCCTGGTAACCTGCTGTTGCTCTGAGGCACAGCTTGTTGTGAACAGTTGTCTCTGAGGCTCTGGCAGCACAGTTGCAGCTTGGAGCTAAGCATGGTGAGTGTCATGTCACCCAGCCCTTTTTTCTCCATAACCTGGCTTCTTAGGTAATAATGTGCTGGTCTTCTCATGGCCATGCTGGGATTTTTGGTTTTGGAGTATGTGTTGGAGAAGTTTCTGAGAAAGGGAAATAAGTAGGTGAAACTGGAAAAATTGGTAAGTGGCATCCTGTAGGCAGTTTCAAGATCACGCTAAGAGTTTTAGGCTTCCCCAATTTTTTTTCATAGTCGTGGAGACTGGGAGGTCCAATATCAAGGTGCTGGCATCTGGTATGATGGCAGGTGGAAGGGCAAGAGAACAAGAGAGTGAGAAGGAAAGGGCCTGGCCTCATTCTTTCATCAGTAACCCACTCCCATAATAACCAGCCTCCTCCTGTGATAATGACATTCATCTGTTCATGAGGCCGGAGTCCTCAGGATTTAATCGCTTCTTAAAGGTCCCACCCCCAACACTGCTGCCTTGGGGATTATGTTTCCAACACATGAGCTTTGGGGACACATTCAAACCACAGCACCTCTCCACCTAGGGCAGTGGTTCTCAACCTTGCTAATGCCACAGCCCTTTAATACAGTTCGTGTGGGTCGTGACCCACAGGTTGAGAACTGCTGACCTAGGGCAAGCCACTTACCCACTGCAGACACAAGTTTCCTTGCTTATAAAATAGGAATAATAAGTCCTGTTTAGAAGTTTGTATTTAGAGTTTATACCCTGCACACAGGCTGTCACTCCTGGTATGATGACCACTATTACTGAGTGCCTTCCCTTTGCATTGCCTCCACTTGTCACAGTTCCTTGTAAGGCAGGCAAGGTTGGCCTGTCACAGCCTTTCACAAATGAAGACAGATTCAGTGGGGTCAGGGGCCTTTCCTAGAGGCTCTTGCCCTCTTTGTCAGTCCAGTCCTACTATTTTCTCCTTCTCGGGAGACCAGTGACCTTTCTTCTCTAACTTTCTATTGCACTTAAAAGTCTGCATCATCATAATCTAGAAGGGACTTGATTTAATAGGGTAACATGCAGATGCCTCAGTCAGATTCTCAGTTCCTTATGAGCTGAAATTGTGTTGTTTTCTTTTATGGGAAGAACTTTGAATAGTATAGAGAGATGGAAAGTGAAAAATGAAAGTTCTCTAATCTCCAGTCCCACTTCCCAGATGTAGCCATTGCTAACAGCTTCTTATCTATCATTCTAGAAATAGTTTATGCTTATGAAATGAATCATACATCAATCATAAATGAGTATATTTCATCCCTATTGAAACAAATAACAAATACAAATTTATTTATGTGTGTGTATATATATTAAAAAATTTTGGAAAAAATATATTTTATATATAAGTAATTATATTTTCCAAATATAAAAATATTTATATTTTTATAATTTAAAATAAAAATATTTATATTTTTATATTATATTTTTATAATATTTATTATATTATAAATATAATATAAAAATATTTGGAAAAAAGGGGATGGTTATGGCTGTACTGAATGTGCATAGACTTTTTTTCTTATTATTCCCTAAACAATATAGCATAATAACTATTTGCATAGCATTTACATCGTCTTAAGTATTACAGGTAATCTAGAGATGATTTAAAGAATACGGCAATGGGCAGCACCTGTGACTCATCGAGTAGGTCGCTGGCCCCATATACTGAAGGTGGTGGGTTCAAACCCGCCCTTGGCCAAACTGCAAAACAGAAAAATAGCCGGGTGTTGTGGCGGGCCCGTGTAGTCCCAGCTACTCAGGAGGCTGAGGCAAGAGAATCGCTTAAGCCCAGGAGTTGGAGGTTGCTGTGAGCTGTGTGACGCCACGGCACTCTACCAAGGGCAATAAAGTGAGACAGTCTCTACAAAAAAAAAAAAAAAAAATAGAGAATATGGCAAGATGTGCATAGGTTAGGTGCAAATGCTACCCTCTTTTATAAAGGGACTTGAACATCTATGGATTTTGGTATCTGCTGTGGGGAGGTGTATGGCCTGGAACCAATCCCCCATGTATACTGAAGGATGAATGTGTATGTGTGTTTATGTGTGTATAAAAAATTATCATCATCAGTCTGTGTAAAGCCTATCTGACTATCTCCCACCCACACACTATCCATCTATTCACTTATTTATCCTCATTTAAGATTCTCATTTTTTTCATCCCTCTTCTCGTAAATAACCATTCTACTGTGGTATGTATCTTTTATTTTGTGAGTTCTTTTTAAATGTGATTGTATTAATAATGTATCATTGATGCACACAGACATTTCTGGAAGGGTACACCAGAAATGTACAGGTATTGTCACTGGTGAGTTGCATTGGTTAGACTGGAGGGTAAAGGAAGGAAATGTTTGGCCTTTTCCATTAGATCCCCTTGGTTCTACTTGAGTTGGTTTTACAGGGACACATTTTGTTTTCATAATTTAGTAAAAGAAAATGAAACAGACCACAACAGCATCGGCTTTGTTGGGTTGTAAGGATGAAACAAATGTGGAATGTAGACTTCTTGTCTCACTGAGTGCTCAGTGAATGGTGATTGTGGGTATTCTCATTGCAGTTTTCAATGAAGCATTAATTCTAATAAAGAGAACCTGGAAACAAACAAACATATATATCATTAAAACAGAAATAGAAGTATATATGTGCATTTTTGTTTGTATGTGTATGTACATATAGGAGATTATTTCATATTATTAATACATGTAAAGCTGCCTTATACCTATCGATAGCTGCATAATATTTCATTGTATAGAGATACCATTTCTATCCCTTATTGTACTTTGTTTTCATGTACTTTTTCTTGTACTTTGCTTTTACAAATGATATAACAGTGACAAGTTTTTTTTTTACAAGTAGCTTTGCACGTATGAGTTTGTCTAGAAGGGTAAATTGTAATTTTTAGTGGTGGAATGTTTACTTTAAATTCCCTTTGATATCATCAAATTACTCTTCAAAGAAAACAATTTCCTATGAAGAGTGTGGAGAATAGAATGTGAGACATTGGGCAACAGACTGGAGCCCTTTTCACTAACTGTTAGATTTTAAACATTTATTTATTTATTTCAGAATTTTATGGAGATGTGAATGTTTTGGTTACATGGATTACTTTCGTATTGCTTAAGTCCAAGTTAGAAGTGGGCAGTCTCTCAGTGTATGTGGTACCCGTTAGGTATGATTTCACCTACCCCTTTACTTTGAGCAGAGACAGTGGCTCTCTTTAGCCCTCTTGGCAGCCATGTACTTATTGCTGGGGAAGCTGGGAAATGTAGTCCACCCTCGTCTCACTGAAATCCTATAATTACCGTAGGTGGTTGGGCTTTATTCTGAGGTAAATACAGGGTTGCAGAAGGCCTTACTCCTAAAGTTTACAGCTCCCCACTACCAAAGACCTCTGCCAGGCACTCCTACAGTGATGGGTGTTTCACTGAGGATCTGCTATGGGCCAGATACTAGGCTGGATGCTTTAGCTGCCTCATTCCTAAGCACAAGCCTGCAATGTGGACCTCACAACCCTCTATATAGACAGGAAGCTTAATGATATGGAGGGACTTTCCTAAAGCAGAGGATTAGAACTCAAGTCTGCCTGATTGCAGAGCACCATTCCACGCAGCTCTGGCCATGCAGAGCACCCGGTGCATACCGCTGCTGCTGTGCAGGCAGCTCATCTCCACCTGCTTAGGCTCTTGCTGGCCAGCTGTGAATACATGCGGCTGCACACCTTACCTAAGCTGGATTCTCTTCTTGTTTTCCAGGCCTTCTCTCAGCTCTTTGGTCTGCTGCCGTGGCCTTGGTGGCACCCTTCTCCAGTGGTCAGCTCAGAGCTTCCCCCGCCCATGCAGTCCCCAGCTACCACTGCTGAGGGCCTCAACAGCCCCCTCTTTGGACCCTACACATTCCCCATCTTCAAGTTTCAGCCTCGCCGCCATGAAAGTATGGACTGGAGGCGCATTAGCGCCCTGGATGTGGACCGTGTGGTCCGGGAGCTGGACGTGGCCACTCTGCAGGAGAACATCACTGGTGTCACCTTCTGTAACTTGGACCGAGAGGTGTGCAGTCGCTGTGGGCAGTCCGTGGACCCGGCACTGCTCAAGGTGCTGCGCCTGGCACAGCTCATCATCGAGTACCTGCTGCACTGCCAGGAGTGCCTGAGTGCCAGCGTCGCCCAGCTGGAGGCGCGGCTGCAGGCCAGCCTGGGCCAGCAGCAGCGTGGGCAGCAGGAGCTGGGCCGCCAGGCCGATGAGCTCAAGGGTGTGCGAGAGGAGAGCCGCAGGCGTCGCAAGATGATTAGCACCCTGCAGCAGCTGCTGATGCAGACAGGTGCCCACAGCTACCACATGGTGAGGAATGTCCACCAGCGGGGAGAGTGGGAGGGAGCTGCCCTGGGCACATCGCTGTGGGCCAGTCTCCCCCATTAGGAGCAGATTTTAGAGATGCTGCTCAGGGCCAGAGAGCCTGAACATGTCTCATTAGTTTCTGCAGGGTCTCTTGTGTGTGTGTGTGTATGTGTGTGTGGGGAGGGGCTGTATGCATGTGGGAAGTGTACCTGTGGGGCTTGCATGCATTTCTGGACAGGGTGCGTGTCCGGTGTGTGTATGCATGAATGTATAGAGGGTGTGCGTGTTTGTGTATTTAATGTGTGCATATGAATGCTTGGAGGATACCGCTGTGTATGGTATCTGTGTGTATGTAGACTGTGTGATGAATAATGTGTGCATCTACTGGTTTATTATAAAGTGTATAACTCTGAAGTGTGTACATAAAGATTTATGGTGTGTGTGTGAGAGAGAGAGAATGTGTATACTTATGGAGGGTGTGAGTGTGGTGTGTGTATGTAAAGAGTTGTTATATTAAGGAATGTGAGAGGGGGTTGTAAATGTATGTGTAGAATCATTGTGTGACAAGGGATTGGTGGACTCAGGCCCATTTTGGAAAAGTGACTCTATTATTCAACCAAGTTCATTATCCACAGGAGCATTTGAATCTATCTCCATGGAAAGTGTGGATTGGGGTATTTGCCCCATAATAAGTTGTCATGGTGTCTAGGCCTTGTACCAGGTCTGAGATGCAGGCACAAGTTACGCTCTTTCTAATTTTCAAGAAATTCCTAGTTTGTGGGTGAATGGGTGGGTGACTTGTTTCTATTCACAATACTCCTAGCACTAAATATGTGGGGCTTTCCCCCCACACCAACCAGTTCTTCAACACCAGCTGAATGTCCTTTAATCCAGTTCTGACACTTATTTACTTGGAGTCAGCATCAGATCCCACATGATAAGGGATCAGTCTCACAAGACTGGACCTGTTTCAGATACCAATTGCAAGCCCCAGGCCTCCTGAACTTCTGACTAACTGGCTATAAATTAGAGCTTCTCACAACTCCCTCCTCTGGTTTAAGGAGTTGCTAGAATGGCTCATAGAACTCAGGAAGATAACTTTATCACTGGTTTATTATAGAAGATAAAACTCCAGAATAATCAAATGGAAGAGAGGCATAGAGCAAGAGATGGGAGAAGAGGCTTAGAGCTCCCCACCCTTTCTGAGTGTGCCATCCTCCCATCACCTTCAGTGCATTCACCAATCTGGCAGCTTTCTAAATCCTACCATTTAGAGTTTTTATGGAGGCCTTTCCATGTAGGCATGATTGATTAAATTACTGACCATTTGTTATTAAGTCAATATCCAGCCCCTTCCCTTTAGGTTGGATGGTAGGGCTAAAAGTTTCAATCTTCTAATCATGGCTTGGTCTTTCAGGACCTCATCCAGGGGCCCCCAGCCATGGTCATCTATTAGCATACAAGAGATGCTCTTATCACGCTGGAGATTCCAAGGAGCTCAGAAATCCTTGTGTCACAAGCTGAGGACTAATTCCAAATACTGTTACAAAAGATGCTTTTATCACCCCAATCATTCAGGAAATTATAGATGTTTTTATAGTTCTATGCCAGGAATTAGAGATGAAGATCAAACATATATTCTTCTTGTTTTAAACAACATCACAGTGGGAAAGATAGAGAATTAATAAAATGGTAATTGATATGATTGATCTGACATTGTGATTAAGGGTCAGAACCCTTTCAGTAGTAGTTCACATGGTCACACTTGGTTGCAAGGAGGCTGGACATACACTGTTTATTCTCACTGGCCTCAGCACCAGCTAAAAATCAGAGTTTCTATTACCAAAGAAGAAAAGGGGAAATGGGTATTGGGGGACAACTAACAATTTCTGTAGCATTTGTCTAAGTTAGCAGAGTTAGCAAATAATCTGCCCTATAACTGATTAACTAGCAGTGGCAGCCTCCAAAGCGATGTTGAGAAGAATTGTGAGGTTTTACAGTGGAAAGATGCTATGACAGATTCTCAGTGTCTGAGATGCCTTAGGAGAGGGATGTAGCATTATAGGTGCTACTTATTCGTCAACCTCTGCTGCTGGTGGCTCTCAACCCTGGTATGAGACATACATTTTGTTATGTAATTTAAAAAATTTTTATTATGGAAAATTTCAAACACATACAAAAGTAGAAAGAATATTATAATGAACCTTCATCAACAGTTATTGACTCAAGGCCAATGTTGTTGGGTTTGTTCCCCTGGCTACTTTCCCACACTCCTGCATTGTTTGGAAGCATATTACTCATGATTTTATTTATAGTATTTCAGTAGGTATCTCTAAAAGTCAAAGACTCTCACTTCTAAGCATCACAGCACCATCATCACAAAAATCTGAAAAATCAACAGAAATTCTTTAGTATTGTCAAATATCCAGTCAGTGATCACAGTTCCCCAGGGCATTGGTAGTATGAGGGTGAATAATTAAGTTTGCAAATTCATCCTAGAAAAGGTGCTACATTCCTGATTGCTGAGTATACTACAGTCACCTTCGAAGTACTCCCTTTGACCATCTAGTGACTGTGTAGTGATATTTAGCAATGATATATGTAGCACTGTTTCTAGGATGGATTCTTGTCTAACTTTGTATTTTAAAGCTCTGCAGGAGTTCTAATGGGTAGCTTGGGTTGGTGTCACTCAGTAAATCAAATTCTTCATTTCTGAGGCAGCCCAGGGGTCCCAAGGGAATGTAAGTTTTGATGCAGGGAAATCCTAGGCTGACTCAGGTGATCTAATCCTACACTCCCCATTGCTTCCCCTCTGTGTAGTGCCACTTGTGTGACAAGACGTTCATGAATGCCACCTTTCTTCGGGGCCACATCCAGCGCAGGCATGCAGGCGTGGCAGAAGGTGGTGAGTCTAGACAGCAGCCCGGGGCCCTCCTGAAACTGTGGAAGGACCTGGGGCTGGTGTTCAGTGGGTGAGGGGCACATGTACCACCCAGACTTGCTCTCAGATCGTCATAATCCAGTTGAGGATGGGGAGATCTCACATGGGTTGGAAGGGTTTCTGATCATGTGTATAGGAGTCAGACAGGTAGATTCCAGTCTTAGCTTTGTCTCTCTCCATTGTGTGACCTAGGTCAGTGCTTCTTGTTCTGTGTCTTGGTGGCCTTCACTGTGATGGAGTGACTTTGAAGGGCTCTTACCTTCTGTGAATCTGTAATTCTCTGAGGCTAGCTAGTAAGGAGCTTAAATGGGGCAAATGGGCAGTCAGACGAGTTCTTTGACTTTTCTTTGTACCTGAGCTTATCATGACTTAATCAAAATGAGTATCAAGGCTGTGCATTTTCTCTGTAAAGAGATTTGTGTACTTTATATCGATTTGTTGAGATTCAATAAGAAATAGCTATTAAAACATAAAATAAATATACGTGTAAAAAATCCTGCTAATTAAACATTTTCTCCTGTGTTCCATCGTTTTAATTTCCTTTTCAAAGAATAGATTTAGAGTTTTAAAATAGTACCTTCTACCTGGTTACTATGCATTTATTGTCTTTCTAATTCTTCTTGGTTCTGCATTGGAGGCTGCTAAGGAAAACATACTTTCCATGTTTTAAAAATATTTCTTCTGGGCGGTGCCTGTGGCTCAAAGGAGTAGGGCGCCGGCCCCATATGCTGGAGGTGGCGGGTTCAAACCCAGCCCTGGCTAAAAACTGCAAAAAAAAAAAAAAAGAAAAAAAATTTTTTTCTGAGAAAAATATGTCTTTGGTATGGAAATTTAAATAGAAGAAAAGAGAAAACCATGGACAATGTTACCAGTAGTTAATATTTTGATATTTTCTCTGTCATTTTTTGTAGACATATATAATTATATAGTATATACTTTGACCATTGCTTATTTTCTCTTAAGAATATATCATATTTGCTGATGTTATTAAATTGTTTTTGAAAGCATGATTTTTTTTTTTTTTTGAGACAGAGTCTCACTATTTTGCCCTTGGTAGAGTGCTGTGGTGTCATAGCTCCAGCAACCTCAAACTCTTGGGCTTTGGTGATTCTCTTGCCTCAGCCTCCCGAGTACAGGCACCCGCCACAACGCCCGGCTATTTTGTTTGGTATAGTTGTCATTGTTGCTTAGCAGGTTCAGGCAGTGTTCAAACCCACCAGTCCCCGTGTATGTGGCTGGCACTCTTAACCACTGAGCTATAGGCACCGAGCCTGAAAGCATGATTTTTAATGGCTGAATAATATTCTACCAGTGGTTATCATAATTTATTTCAAAATTTCCTCCTATTAAAAATATGGCTTACTTGGCTTGGTGCCCGTGGCTCAACGGGCTAAGGCACCAGCCACCTGCGCTGGCGGGTTTGAATCCAGCCTGGGGCTGCCATGATGGCTGCAACTAAAAAATAGCCGGGGTTATGACGGGTGCCTATAGTCCTAGCTACTTGGGAGGCAGAGGCAAGAGACTCGCTTAAGCCCAGGAATTGGAGGTTGCTGTGAGCTGTGATGCTACAGCACTCTATCCAGGGTGACAGCTTGAGTCTCTGTCTCAAAAAAAAAAAAAAAAGATATGGCTTACTCAAAATTTTTCCTATTATCAATTTTTGTGTATATTTCTTTTGTGTGCATATCTTTTATTACTTAATGTAAAGTGTAAGAAGAGAGAAAATGTGTTCTTAAGGCCACTGCCAAGTTAAAGAATTAATTAAACCAAATTAATTCTTCTGCAACTAAAAATTACTTGTTTCCAAAATGTCCAACTTAAGAAAAGACAGATCTCTTTTCAAAGAAAAGCCTTGGAGTTTTATTAATAGTACCTCTATCTAGTAATCACTAAGCATACTTTAAAAGATAACAAATGTTCAAGTATTATGGATGACTTTTCATTAATTCTTAACTCCTGTTTTACCAGTATGTGGTTTAGTTAGAATGTTCTTTAATAATTCATTTGGAATCTTTTTTTTTTTAACTTAAAAACTTTAAAGATACACTTAAATTAACCTTAAAATATTCCTTCATATTGCATGGTGCCTTTTTTTCATTTAAAATTTAAGACTATATTTAAATCATGCTATGTTATAGAAAAAAGTAAAAAAAAACTACAATTATTTTCATTACTTTCAATTCTTCTCTGCTGTCAGGATACATAGATATGCTCTTTGTATTAATAATTGATGTGTATATACTATTTGGTATCCTGCTTCTGTTACTATAGTAATTTTGTATTGTTATTTTCATGTGTCAATACATGAAATACAATTCTGTCAAAATATTTATTTTAAGTGACAATACAATAATAGTTCACATTGACCCAGCTGTTGTGCCTGTCACTATGCTAAGCACTTGGTATTATCACATTTTATCCTCACAATAACTCTCTGAGTTAGGTGTTATTATTATCATCTCCATTTTGCCATTTGGGGAAACAGAGGGAGGGAGCTTATGTTACTTCAAGGTCAGTGTACTAAGTGGCAATGCTGGTCTGAGACCAAGGTGTGACTGATCGCAAAGGTGAGAAACTATATTCCCTTAATTTTTGATTTAAACTGGTCACCTGTTTTTGCATGAACCCCACAGGAAAACAGAAGAAGCAGGATCAGCCAGTGGAGGAGGTGTTAGAAGAATTACGGGCCAAGCTAAAGTGGACCCAAGGGCAGCTGGAAGCCCAGAGGGAAGCTGAGAGGCAGCGGCAGCTCCAGGTGGGAATGGAGAGGAAATGTCAGGGAGACCTGGGTCATGAACTACTCAGGAGACCCAGGATGAGCATCAATCCCAAGGGACCAAAATTCTGGCTGATTTTATAGAGCTGGGGTCTGAGCTGGGATAGTGCCTTCTTGGATGTGGCAAAGGATTCTAGGTAGCCTAAAAAAGGAAAGCAAATTGTTTTTGTGAGACCTGTGTGGACAAAGCTACAGGTAGAGATGCAGTTTCCTGCATTAGTTGGTACCCTCTGAGTTGGTCCTGAATTTAACTTTTTTTATTATTATTATTTTTTTATTAAATCATAGCTGTGTACATTAGTGCAATCATGGGGTACAATGTGCTGGCTTCACATACAATCTGAAATATTTTCGTCAAACTGTTTAACATAGCTTTCATGGCACTTTCCTAGTTATTATATGAAGACATTTGTATTCCGCATTTAGTAAGTTTCATCTGTACCCTTCTAAGATGCACCATAGATGTGATGCCTCCAATTACCCTCTCTCTACCCATCCTCCCTCCTCCCCTTCTGTGCCCCTTTCCCCATATTCTTATGCTATAATTGGGTTGTAGCCTTCATATGAAAGCTATAAATTAGCTTCATAGTAGGGATGAATATATTGGATACCTTTTCTTCCATTCTTGAGATACTTGCTAAGCAGAATATGTTCCAGCTCCATCTATGTAAACATGAAAGAGGTAAAGTCTCCATCTTTCTTTAAGGCTGCATAATCTTGCATGGTATACATGTACCACAATTTATTAATCCATTCATGGATCGATTGGCGCTTGGGCTTCTTCCATGACTTAGCAATTATGAATTGGGCTTTAATAAACATTCTGGTACAGATATCTTTGTTATAATGTGATTTTTGGTCTTCTGGGTATATACCTAGTAAAGGAATTATAGGATCGAATGACAGGTCTATTTTTAGATCTCTAAGTATTCTCCAAACATCCTTCCAAAAGGAATGTATTAGTTTGCATTCCCACCAGCAATGTAGAAGTGTTCCCTTTTCTCCACATCCATGCCAGCATCTCTGGTTTTGGGATTTCTTTATGTGGGCTAATCTTGGA
>CAUYON010120072.1:0-38220 GCA_963573935.1 Arctocebus calabarensis
TATATAGTGATCAAGAAAATGCCATGAAGGCTATCTGTAACAGTACGATCAAAATATTTCTGAATGTATATGAAGCACATCGTGCCCTATGATTGCACCAATGTACACAATTATGATTCAATAAAATTATATAAAAAAAAAAGACCATTATATAAAGAGATAACCTTCAAAGTGTCTGTAACCATATTCATATTGTCTTTTTCAAAAAACAAAACACGGGGTGGTGCCTGGGCTCAAAGGAGTAGGGCACCGGCCCCATATACCGGAGGTGGTGGGTTCAAATCCAGCCCCAGCCAAAAACTACAAAAAACCCCCCACATAAATAAAAATAAAACTAGTCCAGAAACAGTACCTATTCTGGATGACACTATTTAAAAAGTTAAAAGGATGGCATATTACTAAGATGAAGCAATAATTAAAATGTAAGCATATTCTATGTAAAACAAAAGGAAAATAGACTTAAGTTTCCAATCCTTTTTAAAATTGCCATAGAAGCAACTACTATTGAAAAATAGGCTCAGTAGCATTTAAAATGTCTAGTTTTGTCTTATTTTTTAAAATACACATGAAAGGATTTAAAGTATTAATGGGCTGGCAAAAGAATCTGGCAGAGTGGCTCGGTGCCTGTGGCTCAACAGGCTAAGGCGCCAGCCACGTACACCTGAGCTGGCGGGTTTGAATCCAGCCTTGGCCCACCAAACAACAATGACGGCTGCAACCAAAAAATGGTCGGGTGTTGTGGCAGGCACCTGTAGTCCCAGCTACTTGGGAGGCAGAGGGAATAGACTCGCTTGAGCCCAGGAATTGGAGGTTGCTGTGAGCTGTGATGTCACTGCACTCTATCCAGGGTGACAGAGCTTGAGGCTCTGTCTCAAAAAAAAAAAAAAAAAAGAATCTGGCAGAGTGATAAAGGGGATGAAGCTTTTATGGTCATGGACTCTTATATTTGGGTTGGTATTTTAAAGAGATTTAGAGTTGGTGACCCAACTCTAAGCCCCAGTTTTTCTTTCAAAAAAATTTTTTGAGGAAGAGTCTCATTCTGTTACCCTGGGTAGAGTGCTGTGGCATCAGCCTCGCTCTCAGTAACCTCACGCTCTCGTGCTCAAGTGATCCTCTTGCTTAGCCTACCAAGTAGCTGGGACTATAGGTGCCCACCATAACACCAGGCTAGTTTTTCTATTTTTTTAGTAGAGACATGGTCTCACTATTGCTCAGGCTGATCTCAAACTCCTGAGCTCAGGTGATCCACCCACCTCGGCTTCCCAAAATACTAGGTTAAGAAGCATGAGCCACCATTCCCGGCCAGAAAAAAAAT
Source organism: Arctocebus calabarensis (assembly GCA_963573935.1). Lineage (NCBI taxonomy): Eukaryota > Metazoa > Chordata > Mammalia > Primates > Lorisidae > Arctocebus > Arctocebus calabarensis. Next base: position 1,316 of record CAUYON010120072.1, read on the forward strand.
ATTTTGAATTGACAAATAGTAATTGTATGCATTTGTGGGATAAGTTTCCTTATTTGTAATGTGAGGATTAGGGGGAAGAATGCACATAAAGCACTTAATAATCAGAAACCATTCATTCAACAAACCTTGAGGACCCACAATGTGCAGGCTTAGTACAAGCGGTACTAAGTAGTATTTATCCTTAGGAAACCATCTTTTAATTTGAAAAGATACATAATAAAATGTAAGTGTTACAGCTGAAATAAAATAGGTTAAGTGATGGAGGAACTATTTAGAACAGTGGGGGGAGAAAGAAAAAAGGATATTTTAGTGAAAGGGTTACATTTCAGTTAAGACCTAAAGATAAGAAGCCAGAGAGAAAATTCCAGACAGCAGTCAGCATTGAGAAAGACTACCAAGAAGAGGGGAGATGTCCCACTCAGAGGAGCCTTGTGACTGTAACAGAAAGAGCTACGACAGTAATGGGAAAGGATTTTTGCAGGAAGAAGTATACAGAGGCCGCAGCTCTCTATAACTATGGTAAAGACTCTGGATTTTTATTCTAAAGTGGTATTATGGAAGCCAGGGTATCAAATAGGGAAACCATTATAACCAATAGGTTTATATGTCAGGAAAAAACCATAGCAACATTCCACTTGGCTAGAAAGACTGAGTTTGAAAGGATTCTGGAGCATTCACCTTTGTTTTAAAATACCATTGCTCATTCCTTTTATGTGAAAAATTCTAAAATACATTAATGCCATTTCCTGCCTTGATTAAAAAAATAAAGACAGCTCAAAAGAATGAAAAACTATAATATTTTCCCCCTCTTTTGAACATATTATGATCAACAGCTAAACTTACAGATTTAAGTTTAATTTTTATCACTTTTTTTCTAAAGAGACAGTGTTTTGCTCTGTCATAGTGGTGCATCATAGCTCACTGCAGCCCCCAAATCCTGGGTTCCAGAGATCCTCCTGCCTCAGTCTGCCCAAATGTGGATTATGTGCTTGAGTCACAATTTTCTTTAATTCCAAACTGCATGATACCTAGTTGCTCAAGAACCTAAACAACACAAATGGTCAAACTTCCTGTAAATAATTGAGTTAAAGACCAAAAGAGACTAAGTTTGTGTCATTAAAGTTTTTTTTCCATAAAATCATAACTTTGACTACCTTATCAGTGAGTATCTTTTATTTTACAACATTCAAAGTGCTCTTACTTGGTCAACTATGGATCAACAATCTGGTTTGCCTTTTCTACTCTTACATAAAGAATGCTGTGAATTGCTGGAAAAAGTCCAAAACTGCAATTATTTGATCCACCACGACAAGGGAGATCGCCTTAATTTCCCTTGATGACTTCCGTATCAGCATGTAGCGTACGGGATATTCTAAGCCCTTTCCACACCCAATTCAGGAACTGCAACTACTGATACGACGCCCCTTTCCTTCTCCCATTTCCCCCTACTCTTAGCAAAATTGCCTCTTTCCCAAACTTATCTCCTCTCCACCTAAAAATGTTATCGCTTTATTCTCTTTTCTCCCTCGTCTCAGAAAAGGGTTTCTTGAAATTCTCAAGGTTAATTTCTGTAACTGTGTTATGGATGGCGCCCCTCTTGCTTCATGTGTCTTTTTAAATCTCCCGTCTCTCTCATATTACCCTTACTCTAGCGTAAGTACTCAAAAGTAAACAGACAGACAGACCGGGTGCCAAGATGGACTTACTCTCTTGTAACACACCCTCATGTACTTGTTCTTCTGCATTTCTTTTTCCTTTTTTATTTTTTTGAGACAGAGCCTCCCTATGTCACCCAGGCTACAGTGTTCATCATAGATTACTGTAATCCCAGACTCCTGGGCTCAAGCAATCCTCCCGCCACAGCTCCCAAGTAGCTGGCACTACCAGCACTCGCCACAATGCTGGATTGGTTTTTATTTTTAGTAGAGATGGGGTCCGGCTCTTCCTCAGGCTGGCCTCAAACTCCTGAGCTCAGATGAACCACCTATCTCAGTATCTCAGAGTACTAGGATTAAAGGCCTGAGCTACCAAACCCGGCCCAAACTAGTATTTTAAAAAGGAAATTGGCAACTAGACAGGGATTACACAACATTCGGCTAATTATTCTATTTTTTTGTGGAGACAGGGTCTTGCTGTTGCTCAGGCTAGAACTCCTGGCCTCTAGCAGTACACCTGTCTCGGCCTCCCTGAGTGCAAGGGTTACAGAGGTGAGCCACCACACCTGCATTTCTGACACTACCAATTTAACTCAGGCTCTCATTAACCCCACCTGAAAAAGGAGCCAAACGTTTCTATAAAGCCAAACTAATCTTCAAAAAACCATACTGATCATAATATACATGTAACTGAAATGCATCTATAAGCCAGACTGCCTCATCAACAGAATTTAAACATGATTTTCCCTGGCACTTAAGTTTTTCAGTAATCTGAATCCAATCCACCCATCCTAATACAACTATCCTGTACTGTTACTTACTCTTTTTTTCCCTACCAACGAATTTCAGTAAAATATAGCGTATAATGACGTCCTTTTCCACATTACCTTAATTTCTCATCCACTACGTGAATACTGTGCCCAGTAACTTGCAGGATCTGTATGCTCTCTGAGTGGTTAGTGCCGAAATTCAATGGCAGTGTATTAGCAGAGGTTGAAACAGAACTCTGTGTTCCAAAGCTTTTCTACTAAATCAAGACAAAGTTCCTGAGATCGTTATTCAAGTCCATTCAAGCTCCTTTCAATCTAGTAAATAAAATAGGAGTATTGGGATTAAAAAAAAAAACAAACATGTAAGATATGCTTTTACTCATTAGGTTCATAGAACATTCTCAGGGACAGACTATGTCAGGCTACAAAACAAGTTCGTGAAAAATTAAAAAAAAAAAAACAAAAAGAAATCATATCAAGTATTTTCTCTGACCACAAAACTAACAATGACAAGAGGAACACTAAAAAATATACTAACACATAGAAATTAAACAACATGCTCCTGAATAACCAGTGGGTCAAGGAAGAATTGAAAAGGAAATTAAAAAATTTCTCAAAACAAATAAAAATGAGCACATAACATACAAAACCTAAAAGAGGAAAGCTTATAGCAAAAAGTAGCTACATTAAAAAAAAAGCAAAAAAGCATCAAATAACCTAATGATGTATTTCAAAGAACTAGAAAAACAAAAGCAACCCAAATCTAAAAGCAGAAGTAATAAAGATCAGAGAAGAAATAAAAGAAGTTGAAGCACGGCTTGGCGCCTGTGGCTCAAGCGGCTAAGGCACCAGCCACGTACACCTGGATTTGTGCAGGCGGTTTCAAATCCAATCTGGGCCCACCAGACAACAATGATGGCTGCAACCAAAAAATGGCCGGGCGTTGTGGCGGGCGCCTGTAGTCCCAGCTGCTTGGGAGGCAAAGGCTGGAGACTCGCTTGAGCCCAGGAATTGGAGGTTGCTGTGAGCTGTGATGCCACAGCACTCTATCCAGGGTGACAGCTTGAGGATCTGTCTCAAAAAAAAAAAAACAAAAAACAAAACACAAACAAAAAAAAAAGAAATTGAAGCAAAATATGAAAGAGCAATGAAACAAAAAGTTAATTTTTCGAAAAGATAAACAAAATTGACATATCCTTAGCCAGACTAATAATAATACAGAGAAAACCCAAATAAATAAAATCAGAGATGAAAAGGAGACATTCCTGATAGTACACAAATCCAAAGGATTGTTAGAGACCCCACTATGACAACTACATGCCAATAAATTGGAAAATCTAGAAGAAATGGGTGAATTCCCAGACACATACAACCTATCAAGATTGAACCAAGAAATCCAAAACCTGAATAAACCAATAACAAGTAATATGACAGCAGCAGTAGTAAGTCTCCCATCAAAGAAAAGCCCAGGATCTGACAGATTCACTGCTGAATTCTACCAAGCATTCAAAGAATTAATACCAATCCTGCTTAAACTATTCCAAAAAATTAAGAGGGAATACTCCCAAACTAATTCCATGAAGTCTGTATCACCCTCATATCAATACCTTTAAAGACACAACAAAAAAGAAAACTACAGGCCAATATCTCTGATAAACACAGATGCAAATATCCTCAACAAAATACCAGCAAACTGAACTAACAACACATTAAAAAGATTATTCATCATGATCAAGTGGGATTTATCCCAGGGATGCAAATCAATTAATGTGATACAGCACATCAACAGAACAAAGGACAAAAGCCATATAATCATTTCAATTGAAGCTGATTAAGCATTCCATAAAGCATCATGATAAAAACTGCCAAAAAACTGGGTAGGAACTCAAGTCACCATTATAAACATCATATATGACAGACACCCAGTGAGTATCAATGACACTGAACAGGGAAAAACTGAATTTACTGTAAGATCTGGAACAAGAGAAGGATGTGTACTTCACCACTGTTATTCAACACGGTCCTAGAAGTTCTAGCTAGAGCTATCAGACAGGAGAAAGAAATAAAGTGCATCCAAACGAAAAGGAAGAAGTCAAATAATCCTTGTTAGTAGATGACATAACCGTATATCAAAAGAAACCTGAAGACTCCACAAAAAACTATCACAACTGATAAATTCAGTCAAGTTGTAGTATACAAAATGAACACACAAATATCAGTAGCATTTCTACATGCCAACAGTAAACAATCTGGGGGAAAAAACCAAAAAAGTAATCCCATTTACAGTTGTTACAAAGTAAAATAAAATAGTGAGGAGGAAACTTAACCAAAGAAATGAAAACTACGAAATATTAACGTAAGAAATTGAAGACGACACAAAAAATGGAAAGATATTCCATGTTCATGTACTGGAAAAATCGATATTGTCAGACTGTCCATACTACCTACAGGAATCCCCAGATTTAATCCAATCCCCGTCAAAATACCAATGACATTCTTCACAGAAATAGAAAGAATAATCCTAAAATTTATATGGAATCTACAAAAGACCCAGACTAGCCAAAGCCATTCTGGGCAAAAAGAACAAAACTGAAGGAATGACATTACTGACTTCAAATTGTACTACAGAGCTGCAGCAACCAAATAGCATGGTACTGGCATAGAAACAGACACACGGAGTAAAGGAACAAAACCGAGAACCTAGAAATAAGTCCACACATCCACAGTGATCTTACCTTTGACAAAGATGCCAAGAATATACAGTGGAAAGAGGGTGGTCTCGTCAATAAATAGTGCTGGGAAAACTAAATATCCATATTCAGAAGAATGAAACTAAACGGTTATTTTTTACCATATACAAAAAAATCAAATCAAAATGGATTAAAGACTTGAATCTAAAACCAGAAAGAAACTGCTAAAGAAAACACTGTTTAGGCGGTGCCTGTGGCTCAAGGAGTAGGGCGCTAGCCCCATATACCAGAGGTAGCGGGTTTAAACCCAGCCTTGGCGAAAAACTGCAAAAAAAAAAAAAAGAGGAAACACTGTTTGGGTAGGGACTTCTTGAATATTACTTCCAAGCACAGAAACCAAAGTAAAATCGGACAAATGACACCATATTAAATCAGAAAGCTTTTGTCCAGCACAGAAAACAATCAACAAAGGGAAGAAGTAACCCATAAAATGGGAGAAACTATTTATAAATTACTCATGTTACTGGAGACCAATAACTAAAATACATAAAGATCAAACCAACTATAAAAGGATTACTTTCTTGGGTTTTTTCTGCCAGTGTCAAGTAAAAATTCAACTAATTTAATATTTTTTATTTCTTTGTTTTACATAGACCCCTGATCTCCAAAGATAATCAAGAATGTACTAGGTAAGAAAACATGGAATGGAAAATATTTTTATGGAAGAACAAAGCCTCTAGGCCAGGGACAATGGTTCGAGTCTATAATCCTAGCACTTTGGGAGGCCAAGGTGGGGGATCACCTGAACTCAGGAGTTCGGGACTAGCCTGAGCAAGAGTGAGACCCCATTTCTAAATATAGCTGGGCATTGTGGCAGGCGCTTGTAGTGCCAGCTACTCAGGAGGCTGAGGCAAGAGAATCGCGTAAGTCCAAGAGTTTAAAGTTGCTGTGAGTAATGATGCCCAGGGAGAACTCTACCCAGGGAGACAGAAAAAAAGAACAAAGCCTCTACTAAGAGAATCCCATTCATTTCTTCAAGCTTGGTCCCAAAGGTACAAAGAGTTATTAAAATAGATGATTAGATATTTAATCAGACTAACAAGTATTACTTAAACATTAGATTAAAAGAAATCTATTATTTTTATTATTACGACCTCATCCTAATTATAGCTTTTGGACAAATATATAGGATAAAAAAACAGTTGTAAAAATAAGGACCACAGATTTTTTTAGTTCCTAAACAGTGCCAATGATGAATGCTGATAACAGAATAAAATTTCAAGGAAGAATAAACAATGGAAACCCAAATTAGAAATTAATGCAGTATAAAATTATCAGAGCTATGTGGCAAGGATTATAAATGAGACTTCTCAAAAGAAGTGTGAGTGTATATTTATATGTGTAGGTATCTATATAAATAAACACTGCTGAATAGAAGACAATGAAAGTAATTAAAATAGATACATGTATATAATACACAAATAATCTTCAAAGACAGTTATTCTGAAGATAAAAATAAGCAATACATTTAGGAAAAATCTGACACAAAGCTGTAGTTTTAACTGAGGAGATGTGTACTATTACATTTGCTGCCATGGAATTTAAAAAATTCTCCGTAACTTGAATTTACATACCATAAATTATTTCAAGGGTACCATAAAATAAAATAATTTCCTACCAATTTAATTTGGGGGGATTGTATTAATAAAAAATGGAAGACAACAATCCCTACCCCCAAAATAATATGGCTATCATATTTTTAAAAGCGGTTTCCCAAGGAAATTAGTTTTTTTCCTTCTTTTTTTAGAGACAGCAACTTGCTCTATTACCCTCAACTCCTGGGCTCAAGGGACCCTCCTGCTTCAACCTTCCAAGTAGCTGAGACCACAGGGATGAACCACTATGCCCAGCTAACTGTTCTACTTTTTGTAGAAGTGGAGTCTTGCTTTTGCTTAAGCTGGTCTCGACTCCCAACTTCAAGTGATCTTCCCACAGTGCTAGGATTACAGGTGTTAGCCACCACACCCAACCCACAAATTAATGTTTAATCTGAACAAAAAAGAAGGCCCTTTAGTCTCATTATAATCATTACCATTATAAATAAATGGAGATGATAATATAGCAACATATCATCACCAACCAACACATCTCAGTTCTCTAATATTTTCATTTCCTTTTATTGTTTACTTCTAGTAAGATGGAATCACTAGATAAAAGCGACAGGAATTGTATTTTCCTTCTTGGTTTAAATGAAGGTATTTATAATTTTAATCTATCTACAAAGATTATATAGCTCCCCTACATTAGCAGTTTCACTTCCATGGTTTTAGTATCCCATGGTCAACCACAGTCTGAAAACAGCTGAGTACAGTACAATACAATAAGATATTTTGATAGAGAGAAAGAGGGACAGAAAGAGTACATTCCTATAATTTTTATTAAAGTAATTTTACATTTGTTCTGTTTTATGATTGTTGTTGTTGGTCCCTTATTGTGCCTAATTTATAAATTAAACATTATTATAGGCATATACATACAGGAAATTATACAGTGTCTATGGAGTTTGGTTTTATCTGTGGTTTCAGGCATCCAAACCAGGTCCTAGAACATATGGCTCCTGGTTAAAGGGGGATTACTATACTTTAAAATATAAGGATTACCAAAGCAATAGATTTTTTTCAGTATGATCATAATTTGGGCTGTATTTTTCTCAGTTGGGATTCTAGGCTAATCCACAAAATCCTTACACACATAAAAGATAAAATACTTTTCATCTGCTATAAAACATTTTTTTTTTTTTTTTTGCTGGGGCTGTGTTTGAACCCACCACCTTCGGCATATGGGGCGGGCGTCCTACTCCTTTGAGCCACAGGCACTGCCCCATTAAAACAGTATTATACAAGACATTAATAAGTAGACATTTTGATTACTGACAGTGTCCCAAGCAATTAAACGTGCATTCCCACTTCATTTTAATATTGCTAAGAAATGGATACCAGCAATGATCCCATTCAGGTGGTGACCAAAGCAAGGCTCAGAAAAGTCAAGTGACTTTCCCAAACACATTACAGTAAGGAGCTAAACCGAGATTCAATCAAGATGTCTTAACTCCAACATTCCCACACTTTATCAATTAAATCAACCCAGCAGTACTACTGTGGGATTCTCACAAATCCTACCACTGCCTATTTCTATAGCATGAATGTATTAGTACCTGTTTTGTTAGCTAAAGCAGTTAAAGTCTGGCCAAGGGGGAATTTGCATGTTAAAAGAAAAGCTGTAAGCATCTAGCTCAAGAATTTTTTCAAAAAAGCAGCAAATTAAGCCACTAAAAAAAAAAAAAATCAAGAAAAGGTATTAATGAAGCCAGAAAAATAAAATAACAAAAGTAAAAAGAGATAACGGTGGCTCTCTCTATTAACTTCAGATGACACTACCCCCACGACAGCCCCACTGTTCCCTAGCTCCTGGAACAGTCAGCTCGCGTATCTATGGGTCCTGCAACCAACCATGGATGGTGGGGGGAATGAATGGTTGTGTCTCTATTCTCTTCTACTGATGTTTTCTTTGTCCTTATTCCCGAAACAATCCAGTAGCACAACTATTAACACTACACTGCACTATCCTAAGTAACCGTAAGTCTCAAGAGCAATGTAAAGTAGATTTAAGGCATACATGAGGATAGGTGTAGGTTACATGCAATACCACACCATTTTATGTGAGTGACTTGAGCATCCATGGATTCTGGTGTCTGAGGGGCTCCTGGAACCAATCCCTCCATAGATACCAACGGATGACTGTATCTACCTCCTAGTATAATCCCTCCCTGCTGAATATACTTTGGACTTAGTGACTTTCTTAGAATGGACAGGATAAAATAGAAGTGATTGTATGCAACTTGGAAACTAGACCATTAAAAGTAAGCATCACTCTCTTTTTCTCTTCCTCTTAGGTCACTGTTTTGGGGGAGGTCAAATCATAACCAGACCCTATTGGAGAGGTTTCATTTCAGTTTCTACTGAAATCTCCGGCCAACAGCCATGTGAGTGAGTCTGGAAGTGAATGCTCCAACTCCAGCCACGTCTATGGTCCTATGGCCCTGTGGCCCTTTAGATTACCTGCAACCTCTTCAGAGATCCTGAGCCAGGATCCCAACATGCTTTGTTTGTTGTATCTGAGAACCTGAAAACTGACTAAAATTTCCACATGCAAAGCTCCAAGAACAGGTACTCTTGAAAAAGAAGAACAAGGTAGGAAGATGTATTCAACTAGATATGTAGACTTATAAAGCTATAGACATGATGCAGTTTGTTGCAATTATTGAAGTTTGAAGTATATGCAGTTTGTTTCAAATACATTGAAAAGAACAGCATCCAGAAACAGATCCCTATACACACAAGCACCTGACTTACAACACGAGGGGGTGTCAAGCAGAGCAGTAAGGAAAACACAATCTTCCCAATAAATGGTTTGGGGTCAAACAATTCCATGTGGAAAGAAATGAAACTTGATCCCTGCTATAAATGTGAATCTCTACTAAAAATAGAAAAATTAGCTGGGCATTGTGGCAAGCACCTGTAGTACCAGCTACTCAAAAGGCTGATGCAGGAGGATCTCTTGAACCCAGGAGTTTGAGGTTGCTGTGAGCTGGGCTGATGCCACAGCACTCTAGCCTGAGCAACAGAGTGAGATGTTAGATTGTGGTTTGTTGCAATAATGAACAAATAAATGAAAAATACCACTATGTGGGGGGAGGACTAAACTAAAATGTTAGGAATCAATTTAGTGGTTATCTTTGGGAAAGGGCAGAGAATAGAATTAATTTGGGGGGTGAGGGATATGAAAGGACTCCTGGGTGCTGGTTATAGTCTATTTCTTGCTTTGAATAGTAGTTTTTGTAAGTGCTTTGTGAAAAATCACTCAGGTTAACAATTATATTCTGAATACTCATTTCTGTGTTATATATCTTTAAAAATCATTTTTTTTTTAAAAAGTAGAGCATTAATAACAGCAGAGTTTGGTGTTAACTTCAGCTAATCAGAAAATTACTATGCTGAAGTGTTCATTTTTAATCCCACAAGTCCAAATAACTGAGGGAGTAGCTAGTTAGGGATTTAGCTGGGAGGCAGATCAGAAAAAAGAAAAAGAAAAACCCTGTAAATACGCCCCTGGCTAGTTCAAGTAAATAGGTATTCTAAACAAAAATAATATATACTGCATCTGATTTCCTATAATGGTTTTCTGAAAAAAAAAAAAAAAACAAAAAAACAAAAAAAACCAAGAACCTGAAAACAGAATAAACACAAAACAAAAAGGGAGAGGAAGGGAAGAAAAACAACAATAAAAACCAGATGAAAACATAATTAGCTCATAACAAACCAGACGCTAACCAAACATAACCTCACTTTTAATAATTAACTTCAAGTTACCTTTAAGGAGTAATGTAAGATGTTTTAGTGCAACTTTTAAAATGTTCTCTGTAAATAAACCAAGAATACTAATTCATTCACACTGTATGAGTATGTAAGTTACATAAGTTTGTTCTCTCCTGCACAATACCTATTGTAAACAATAGTTAAGAGAAGGCAGCAGGTGTTACAGGAGGAAAACACATCTTAAGAAGACAGGATGACAGGCTCGCGCCTGTGGCTCAATGGGCTAAGGCGCCAGCCACGTACACCTGAGCTGGCGGGTTCAAATCCAACCTGGGCCCGCCAAACAACAATAACAGCTGCAACCAAAAAATGGCCGGGCATTGTGGCGGGCGCCTGTGGTCCCAGTTACTTGGGAGGCGGAGGGAGGAGACTCGCTTGAGCCCAGGAATTGGGGGTTGCTGTGAGCTATGATGCCACAGCACTCTATCCAGGGTGACAGCTTAAGGCTCTGTCTCAAAAAAAAAAAAAAGAATACAGGATGACAGATAATGAGAAAATATGAGAATAACTGTTTTAGGAAAGGAGAAAGAGAGCAGGGAATTCCACAAAAGAGGAAACATTAATGTTTTTACACTATCTCTTACATCTAGAAAAACAGATAAGCAACACTTGAGTAAAAAGATACAAATTGAGATAAAAAGGCAAATGGAAAATGTGAAAGCAATATTACAAAGTCCCCCCCAAAATAAGCAAACTGTTTTATAGTATTTTCATATGTCACTTGAACAAATTAGGAAGGAAGAGGAATAAGGGAATACAAAGCAAAACAAGTAGGTCAGATACTATGGCTCATGCCTGAAATCCCAGTACTCTGAGAGGCTGAGGCAGGTGGACTGCTTGAGCTATGGAGTTCAAGACCAGCCTAAGAAAGGAAAGACCCCCATCCATCTCTACTAAAAAGAGAAAAACTGGGCTGGTGTCCTAGTTACACCTGGTCCTAGTTGACACCTGTAGTCCCAGCTACTCAGGAGGATGAGGCAAGAGGATTGCTTAAGCCTAGGAGTTTGAGGTTGCAGTGAGCTACGATGCCACGGCACTCTACCCAGAGCCTCTGTCTCAAAAAAAAAAAAAAAAAGAAAGAAAAACAAGTAAAAGGACACAAGGCAAGCAGCCCAAACTAATGCTGATGAGAGAACCATCTCTCAAAGCTAAACATGTATCTCAAACTTGCTATAAAACAGTCCTAAGAAGTAACTTGAAAGTAGTCAATAATCTAAACCTTCAAAGAAACAGGCAGTACTATCTAACCATAGCCACTTGTATAATGATCTTCAATATAGAGTCTCATCACATTCAACAGGTGGTCAATTATGCAAGAGAACTTGTAATTAACCCCATTCAAAGAATGAAAAAAAGGGCCATGAGAGGTGAAAACACAAAGTGGAAGCATCCAGTGTTCACTAGACCACGCTATTTATTACTGCCCTTAAGGTGAAGTATTCAGATAATAAAACAGATGACAAAAAAAGTGAGCCTGAATAGTTAGTAAATTTTTGTATCACTAGAGGAAATCCTTGCCTAATACTGGTAGACATGGGTAAAGGGAATGGGAAAAATGAAGCTTATGCTTGAGCTAATGCCACGGGGACACATTGATTGGAACTACTTTATTTCTGTATGTTTGAATTTTACTTTTTCACCAGAGGCCCAAATAGTAAAACTGCTTTATGACAGGATATTTTTGTTTGTTTGTTTCAGTGATAAGATTCTCCAAATTGACCTTATCCCTTGTACCACTTTAAGCATGGTTCTTATAAGGCTTGGTATCGCAAGTGCCTGTATTTTATGTAAAAGTAATCAAACTTCCTATTTATAAGCTTACATCAGGTGTAAAACAACTAACTTATCTTTAAATTTACAGGCTGAGATGCTAGATTCTGACATTTTAAATATGATACAAATTATCTTACAGTAACTTTTAGATTAAATTCCCTTAAAATATTAACTTTTTGATTGTCCCTAAGGTACTTTATACAAAAACAACAAAACCTTTGCACTTGTACTTGAACAAGTTTCTGTAGTAATAGCATGACCAGAATTTGACTATTAAATTGTAAGTTAAAAAAACTTAGAAATTTGGCCACAATAAAATATTTTCAATTTGTTTTGGGAATACAGAGTTTTGAGAGGTCAATCTTATGTAAGTGTATTTTACTAAATCTATACATGTAAAGTCTGAACAAGTGGTGGACAATAATGGATTGTTAACACACTACGGTAGACTTGATGTCTAGACAAGATAGTGGTAAGAGCTGCGATTTAAAGAACTTTGTTACTTGCTCTGATAAAAAAGAAAAACAAAGACTGTTTCTATGATGTAAGGTTACTGAGAAATGCTTAGATCACAAACATACAACAATAGTACAACTGCCACTACTCTGAAAACAATTTCATTTTAATCCATCATATGTTAAAAAGCTGAGCTGATCCTTTTCCATGTCTGCAACTCAAGTTTATGTTATCAAAAAGACTGCACATTTGATTACAGGCTTTACTTTTAGCCTCTTTACTTCAAAAATAAAACAAAAATATCCTACTATATTTTGAAAGAAAAAGCAAGAGCTGATGAGTGTCAAGAATTATCAGGCTGGGGATAGTAGCTGAAACTAGATTCAAATAGAAGACTGGAGGGCCACAGCTACACCACTTAGAATTACATGGAATATCTCATTTATAGAAAAAAACATGTTCTGCACAATTTAACTCAAGAAATACTAATTATTGACTGATGCATAGCAGTGATACATAGAAGATTTTCTTTTTAAAAATTTCAACATAAGAAATGTGTCCTTACTAAGACGGTTAAAAAAAAAATCAAAACACCTAAAATTCCATAGTCAAATCTCAAATTAGCGATAGCAACAGTGTGTACAGAAGAAACAATATTTAGCTTTTAAATTTTAGTATGATTTGGATCAAGTAGGGATCTAGGATTATTCAGTCCAACCCTTTTATTCTGAAGGAAAAGTGAAAATCTAGTAAGCAGTCCATATCCATATATGGCTGCAAAAATGGTTACAGTGCATTCAAAGTTAAATTAAAATTTTTTGTATTAAAAGACTGCTTTAGACTTACAGGAGAGTCTTAGCAACCTATAAGCTAATGACACAATAGGCAACATAATGACTTCTGAATTAACTTGATTTTTCATAGCTAATTGGAGGAAAAACAGAGGTTCCTAATTTTATTTGATTTAGCCAGGCTGGCATAATTATAACAAATGCCTTTACTAAAATGAACATATACTCAGGTTAAATCTTTTGCAGCTAAAAAAATGACAGAAAAAAAACTCACAAATAATCAATCACCAAGTGTCCCAGAGTACTCTCTATTTCTTTAGGAACAACAGAATGGCATCCTCTTCGTATCTAAAATGATCCCTATCTGCATCTTAACCACAAATTATCTGATAAATATATAATCAACCCTTCTTTCACTAGAGAGCATACTTACAGATAAAAATATAAACATTTTTATAAAATACCATTGTTAGGATAGTGTTCTGAAAGAGCCAAACAAGTTTTTAATATGAATTCATGGTACTTATTCTTTTATAGGTATTATCTACCTAAGAAGAATTAAAAAAAAAAAAAAGATGAACTTTCCCCCCACAAATGGTAATTTTATGTGATATGAAGAATGTCATGAATTATTCATTTAAAAATATTTTCATGCACATCCCTGCAGTAATTTTGGTTTATATTTTATTAATTGTATTTACTAATATAATTTTTAAGAAAGGTTACAATTAGTACAAGCAAGAAATTAAGAATCTCTACAAACACACTCCAGTTACTTTCAAATCCAGCTGCATTAGAATCACAAAAATATATTGTTTTGTTTTGTTTTGTTTTGAGACAGAGGCTCAAGCTGTCACCCTGGGTAGAGTGCCGTGGCATTACAGCTCACAGCAACCTCCAATTCCTGGGCTCAAGCTAGTCTCCTGCCTCCGCCTCCCAAGTAGCTGGGACTACAGGCGCCCGCCACAACGCCCGGCCATTTTTTGGTTGCAGCCGTCATTGTTTGGCAGGCCCGGCTGGATTCGAACCTGCCAGCTCAGGTGTACGTGGCTGGCGCCTTAGCCCGTTGAGCCACAGGCGCCAAGCCTTATTCCTACTTTTGCCTTCAAAACTTTAGTATTTCAAGTAAATTCCAGGTACTGTGTTGACCTCTCTACAGAGGCAGGTTCTTATATGCTTATTTTAAAACCAAAGAATCTCCCAGGGATTCAAGAGATTAAATAAATTGCCTAAGGTTACAGAGCTGTAAGTGGTATAATTAGTATCAGAATTCACATTTATCTGTTTCAAACGTCTATGTTCATTATACTACATATAAATTCTAATAATCCTCAATTCACTCTCCACAAGATACTGGAACTACAGAGTAAGTTGCTAACAGAAGCCAAATGTCACAACCAAACTATGGAAAAGTTCAACTGCAAAAATGTAACAAAAAACTAACCAGTTAATATCAACTAGCATTATTCAGAAAAAAGAAAATTGGTACAATTTCTGATGTGTAACAGTCATAGCTAAATGCCTGAGCCAGTCTTTAAGAACTAATTTCGAGACTCACAAACTGACTTCGTACATATCAAAGCAAGCCCTCCCATGAACAAGAACTTTATTAATAGGATCTTGAAAAAAAATTAAAACAACACAAGAATTCTCTTAACAGATTGGAAAGATCATTAAACATCCTGCTGTGCTTCTGAGCATGGAAGGAGCCATTACTTTGATTAAAAGAAGAATATATAAAAGATGGGAAAAATTAGAAAAACTATTTAAATCTGTATAATTGTATTTTTTTAGTTAAAATTCTTTTTAAGCATTTTGAGTTAAACTCAACACTTAATGTGCTTTTTAGATGTAATTTTTAAGCCTCTAATATAACGTACAGAAAAATTTGTCTCTTTTTCTGATATTAACCCATAAAACTATTTTTTTAATAAAAATTATTTAACATATTAGAAGACAAAGTTTCTTTTGAGTACTTTGACATGAGAAGCAGGCTATTTTTCTTTTTTATTTATTTATTTATTTTTTTTGTAGAGACAAAGTCTCACTTTACAGCCCTTGGTAGAGTACCATGACATCATAGCTCACAGCAATCTCTAACTCCTGGGCGTAGGTGATGCTCTTGCCCCATCCTCCCGTGTAGCTGGGACTACAGGCACCCGCCACAACGTCTGTCTATTAAAAAATTCCTTACTTTCTTCCAACATCATCTTTTTTTTTTGCAGATTTTTCTTGGCAGAGGCTGGGTTTGAACCCATTACCTCCAGCATATGGGGCCAGCATCCTACTCCTTTGAGCGACAGGTGCTAGCAGGCGATTTTTCAAATCAAAGAAAATGAACTCTAAAGGCTAAGGTCTACTCTTATAAAGATAAATCATTTTGGTTCTTAAGAATTTTCTAAATGCACACAATCATTTTAAACAAAGAATATTTTCCTTCTGTTATATTTCTCTATGGCGCTAGGCTGCATGTAATTTGAACTTGGGGAAGTCAACCAGACTCTTCAGAATAGGTTATTGGTAATTATGTAAGAGCTATAATTAGGGGGCTTTTCATTTACTTAGAAATAAATATTTTTAAAAGCTTATTTTGGAAAAGCTTTATAGTAGATTAAACCACATGCATTTTAAGACTCAGAAATGGGGGAATGGCAATACTTTCACATATGTCATTCTAATACATTGAAGTATTGAAGAAAGCTAAAAATGCAACGGTTTTTTGGACTGAGACACAAAATGCAACTTGGATCTAGAACAAAAAATTAAATTGACTATGAGAAGATAAATGAAAGTGGTTCTCAAAGTGGAGCAGTAGCATCAACTTCACATGAAGACTTATTAGAATGCAGATACAGGAGCCCCATCTAGACTCCCTGAGCAGATACTTGGAGTTGGGGCCCAGGAAGCTGGGTTTTTAGAAGCTCCCAGGTGATTTTGATGCAGGCTAACATTTAAAAGTCATTGTATTATGTATTTTCCAGAATAAACTATGCATGTCCTCACTATCACTGAAAATGGAATTGAATGGAATTGGATGTGTATTATTCCTTAATTATCCATGCCAACCAATACAGAAAATAAAAACAGGATCATCGGGTGGTGCCTGTGGCTCAGTGAGTAGGGTGCTGGCCCCATATGCCAGAGGTGGTGGGTTCAAACCCAGCCCCAGCCAAAAAAAAAAAAACACAAAAAAACAGGATCATCATTCGATTTCACAAATTTGAGCATTAGAGTTATATAGGTTACAAGGAAACATTTTGAAAGAGTAAGGTATGGTCACTTCCAAGAAATGCAGTTGACAGCGTCCCTTCTGATTCACCCATGCAAGGTCAACTTGTTTGGTCTATTGATGTTGCTGGGAAGGCTTCATTTGTTTCTATCGGCACAGATTTTAAGTTTCTTGCTTTTTGTGTATCTCAAAACTTTCATAATGACCCACGTATATGTTTATGTTACTGTCTTTATGCTATCCTTTCATTCACCCATTTGAAAGTCTTTGGTACTATTGAAAACTACACCTCCATATTATGAAGGAAAGAGATGAGATTTAGAAGAAAAAAGTAAAACCACTTGGTATATACATAATCCCTAATGAAAATATGGAATGGGGATTGAAATGTATGAGATGTTCAGCAACTTGGAAAAGTAAAGGGAAATGATAAAAATATAAGAACTAAGAAATAGAGAATTATTTACATATGGCACAGCACTTTGGGGAGCTGTAGGATAGTGGGAGAAATGCAGAGCACTGGATTTATAAGAAGGTCCGGGCCGATCCTCGAGGCAGGAGGGGTCAGAGGTTCTACCGTGAGAATATGCTGAGCTTAGCTGTGTTAGCTCCTTCTGTGCAGGATTACAGGAGAATGAATACTTTTGGTGTTATGAAATTCGTATGTATATATATTTTTTGAAATAAGAAGCAAATGAAAGTAAGAGATAGGAAATGCTGTCAAAATGGTGATTGGATTAGTATCTGGTTTCAACAGGAGGATGAGATGTTTTTAGCTGATGCCAGTATTCTGAGATTAGTTCATCCCTTTTCTGTAACAACCTACTTAAAAGTGTAGGAATTTATGCTTTTGAAGTGTCACCATATAATTTGCATCATTTTCTTTTTTTTGAGATGGAGTCTCACTTGGTCACCCTCAGTAGAGTGTTGTGGCATCATAGCTCATAGCAACCTCAAACTCATAGGCTTAACTAATCCTCTTGCCTCAGCCTCCCAAGTAGTTGGGGACTACAGGTCCCCATCCCAATGCCCATACAATTTCTCATGAATCAAAAAGATGTAAAAATAGGTCAGCCATGATGGTTTGTGCCTGTAATCCCAGCTCTCTGGGAGGCTGAGGCAAGGTGGACTGCCTGAGCTCAGGAGTTCAAGACCAGCCTGAGCAAGAGCAAGACCTTGTCTCTAAAAATAGCCAGGTGTGGTTGCGGGTGCCTGTACCCCAGCTACTTGGGAAACTGAGGCAAGAGAATCACTTGAGCCCAAAAGTTTGAGGTTGCTGTGAGTTACGACACTAGGGCACTTTACCAAGGGTAACAAAGTGAAACTCTGTCTCAAATAAATAAATAAAATAAAATTTATGTAGAAAGATAAAAGTCTGCGATTAGACTTTTTATAAGAGCCAAGAGAGTACTTTTTCAAACAAAAATTAAGATATATTATAAAAATATTGTTAAAAAATGTGATACTGATATAGAACCATATAGGACGGGTGAATAATGGAATAGTATAGAATCCAGAAAGAAAAGAAAAAAATTATACAAGATTGAGATGACATCATAAGTTAACAAGGAAAGGATGTATCCTTAAATGTAAGGAATAGAAAAATAAGGTCACCACATGAAAAAAAAAATTTGAAATTCATTCTTTGTACCTTACATAAAAATAAAGAAAAGAAAAAGAATCCGACTTTAACTGGATTAAAGGCCTAAAATTTCAAAGGCAAAAATCTGAACCTTTTATGGAAGAAAATATAGGAATTTATCTTCTTTTTTTTTTGAGACAGAACCTCAAGCTGTCACCCTGGATAGAGTGCTGTAGCATCACAGCTCACAGCAATCTCCAATTCCTGGGCTGAAGCGAGTCTCCTGCCTCAACCTTCCAAGTAGCTGGGACTACAGGCGCCCGCCACAACAACCGGCCATTTTTTGGTTGCAGCAGTCATTGTTGGTTGGCGGGGCCCAGGCTGGATTTGAGCCCGCCAGCTCAGGTGTACGTGGCTGGCGCCTTAGCCCGTTTTGACCCACAGGCACAGAGCCAGGAATTTATCTTCTTGCCCTCATTTGTGGGAAACCCTAACAATATGCCCAAACAGAAATGAGATGAGGAAAAGTTGATGTATTTGGCAGTATCCAAATATAAATATTCTGTTTAACAAAGGATTCCAGAAGCAAAGATACGGGGTAGACTCAAAAAAGATAGTAATAATGTGAAAACCAACAAAGGATAATTATCTCTCTCTCTCTCTTTCTTTCTCTCTCTCATACACACGGTGTATGTACTGGATTACTGGTTTCCAGAAAATAAGCAAAAAAGTCTGTAAACCATTAAAATATGCATAAAATATATGAATAAGAATCACAAAAGCATGAGGATGGGATTGAAACAGTTAATAAGTACACAAGCAGATGTTTACTAATTTAAACAGTCATGACTGGCAAAAATCAGAAAGCCTTACAATATCAACTGCTCATAGTGTCAACTGCCAGTGGAGGTAAGCAATTTGGCAGTATTTAGTGGAATTAAATATTCATGTAATTATGATCCGACAATCCTACTTCTGGTGCACACTCTAGAGAAACTTTCCCCACATCCACAGGCAGACTTATTTTCCACAGTGGTAGTTGTACTGGCAAAGGGTTACATTTTTATCACCAGTGGCATGTGTGAGCATCACATGTAAATGCTCGCCATGAAACTGGGATTTACCAAAGACTCTGGGGGCTTCCAGGAGGCTCCCGGTAAAGAACAATACTTCTGGGCGGCGCCTGTGGCTGAGTGAGTAGGGCATCGGCCCCATATACCTAGGGTGGTGGTTTCAAACCCAGCCCCGGCCAAACTGCAACAAAAAAATAGCCGGGCGTTGTGGCGGGCACCTGTAGTCCCAGCTACTCAAGAGGCTAAGGCAAGAGAATCGCCTAAGCCCAGGAGTTGGAGGTTGCTGTGAGCTGTGTGATGCCACGGCACCCTACTGAGGGCGATAAAGTGAGACTCTGTCTCTACAAAAAAAAGAATAATACTTTTGCTTACCTGGATTCTGAGCAAATTGAAGAATATAAGCAAGAAAAGATGGAGGTGTAAGTATTGCTTTTATTATTCCTAGCATAGTTGGGAGTTCCCTGTGGGAGAAAAGGCTCACACTAAATGAAAACCAAAGTAGCAAGAGTCTCCACCCTTGACCAGGTACCCACCTGGGGCCCACATCTCAGCAGCAGAGAAAGTGGACTCTCTATAGGCAGCCAGGACCTGAGGAAGAGGCCGGAACAGAGCAGAGCTGGCCTAGACATTCTCCCCAAATCCACCCTTAAAGAAGTCACTCTACCTCCCAAAGGCAGACAGGACAACAGAATAGGATGAGGTTGTTAGGGAAAAGTGTCATCCCAGGAAGGTTAGCAACAAGGGTAGATGGAAAAGCATGATATTGGTGAAAAAAAGTCAGGAAGGATACAATTTATAGTGCAATATAATATATGTAAATTAAAAATACCTGTACAAAGCAAACAGGGTATTTTCCAGAAATATCCATCAAAGGAAATTTCCGGAAGGTAGATCAGAAAGGCAGAGAGCGCGTGCATTTTATGATGTCTGCGTCAAAGGGAGATTAATGCTAAAAGGTTTGAAAAATAAGAGAATTGCACAGATAGAGGAATGGTGGTGGGAATCAAACAATTAGATGCACGAGAGATTTACTAGTTGTGCCCAGAAGTGAGGCGTGTGAACACTGGCTCCCGTACCTCTCAGGTTAAAAGAAAACATTAAGAATGCAGATATGATGTGGCATATTATTATTTTCATTTGCATTTGTATATTTGACCCCCCCACCCCAATAACAACAGCAACAAGAACAAAGCTATTGAGTAACTGCCTGACGGTGTCAGTATTCAGAGATGAACAAGGTACTGAGCCTTCTGTGGAGCATAGAATCTTTTGGTGACACCTTTCACTTGTATTCAAAATTCGTAAGGTCTAATGCGAGTTCATTATTAATCAGGAAATACGATGTTTGTGGGAGAGAAGGGAAAGCAAACCGGAAATCACTCCGATGTCGCCTTGGAGTCACGGGGGTGCTTTTCCCATCCGCAGCGTGCCCTTTAAGCTAGTTGTCTTCTGCGATTCCATTTCTCACTGTGATGGAGAAGTGTTGCTAATTCAGTTCATCTTGTTCCTTTCCTAGAAGCCAGAGGAAGAAACGCAGTCAATTTTGCTATTTTTGTTACTTAACTATCTCGGGAGAAATCTGCCAGCAAAGTGCCCCTGCGTGGCGCGGGGTGGGGGCCCAGGACGGGGAGGGGCGCGGGGAGCGGATCGCAACCCGGGGGGGCACGTCCCTCGCTGCTTCAGGCCAGTCTTGCTTGCGCTGTGCGCGGAGCGGGGCTGCTAAGCGGCTCCCACTGGGACGGACTTGGAAAGCTGCGCTCAGCCGCGCAGGCGACAGATGGTGTTTCTTCTGCGTTTGTGCGGAGGGGGTGGGGAGTGGTGGTAACAATAAGCAGCAGTAGCCACTTGACAGGCTCCCCGCTGCCAAGAATTTGCATGCCGAGCGCTTGCTGCCATCTGGAGAACTTCAGCGCACTGAGGAAGAATAGGTGCCTCAGCTTCCACGCTCTGGGGCCCGTCGGTGTGAGGGGCTCCCGTCCCGGGGGATGGAGGGCGCGAAAAGCAAACAAGCTGATGAAGCTGGGCTGGGGACAGCAGCCTGCACCGTCCCTTACAGGGAAAGTCGGGATGAGCTGGGCTGGACGTGAGGGGCTAATCCAGAGGATGTGTGGACAGGTCTGGCACTTCCGAGTGAGTGGATTAGGTCAGCGGGGTCCGTCACCTTTGAACAGGAGTTTGTTGACCCAGCGGTGGTTGGTGGAGGAAATGTGGCCTGGGTAGGCTGCAAAGTGAAACAAGCACCCCCTTTTCCCACGGCCTCCTTTTGGCTGCCCATGCGCCCAGGGATTCTGCTCACACACCCTGGGCTGTGCATTAGAAACGTGTGGGCCGTGTGAACACTTAACACAGGTTTCTAGCCCGGAAGATTTTATGTGTTTAAAGCAAGATGTATTTTCAAAGTGTATTTATAGTCCTATCCCTCCTTCCTTATTAACGGGGAACTTTATGTTATTTTTTCCTCTAAAATTTTTCTCAAAAAAGTTTTTATTCAAAATGTCTCTGATATTTAAGTTTTACTGAAATCAAATGATGTCTTGGGTGAAACCACATTTTATTGGGATATTATAGCCCATAGCTAAAAAATTCAGTTATTATCAGCAGCTCCATGCCTAAATTTAATATACAAAACCACAGAACTTCATAAACTCCTTGTCTTTGCCAGAATTTTCAGTATCAAACAACACAGAGGAATTCACTGGAAAAAAGCTGTGGGCCCATATATATTAACTATGGACTAATCAAACGAGTTAGAGTAAAACCACATGTATTGATGATGCTCTGTGAAATTCCCAAAGGTGGAAGCTATTGTATCTTACCCTCTTTACCCTGGCGCACAGGCACAGTTTGTTCCTGGGAATAGGAGTCTGTTTCTTTCAGCTCTGAGAGTTAACAAGGAATAGAAGCTCATACCTGTAAACTTTGGCTTGACCGGGAATTTTCGGGGAGGGCTGAGCAGCCAAGACTAGAAAATAGAGATCAGCCCCTCAAATGCTAGAACCTGTCACCCTAGTCTGTACAACTTGACCACAAGTGTGCCCACATTGTGGTGACCTCTGTATCTAAATTTCAAATTTTCTGAAGATTGATTTTGATGGGCTCAGGTTGGGTTGGTGTTAGGTGACCGCTCTGACCCATCAGAGGGGGATGATGGTGGCAGGTGTGAGGGGTCCAGTGGTGCCTGTTGGATAACTCTGGAAAGCAGAGGCAGTTTTCAGACAGAGGGAAAGACTTGTCTACACAATGTGCAGACAATGATATGCAGTCATTTGGGGAGGTCATATAGCATCATTAGAGGCGAAATATTCTAGTTGAACTCCATTATTTTCAGAGAATTTAACCTTAATGTCCTGTATGCCAAAACTTAAAATTTAAATTACTTAAAACATTTTAAGTGCATTTCCCTCCCTTATTTGGTAAAATTGTTGAAATAATTTAGTGTTTCCATGATTCAGAATAACAATTATTATACAGTATTGTAACAGAATGATTCCCTCAAGAACAGCTGAGGATAATGAGAGGCAGGCCTGAGGTCTAGGAGTGGTAGAGAGGAAAGCACCCAGTCCAGTGTGAGAATCAGTTAAAGAGGGGGTATGTGCCCATAGTGCCTCCTTCCTTGCACCCTGCTCTGGGTCCTGATGAGAAGGCTGTTTATTTATCCTTATACGAAGGGGCTCCATATTATTATCTGGGAAGTGCTGTCTGCTGTCACTTCTCAGGAAACCTCATTACATTCATTCTTACTTCCCCACTCATTCAAACTTTTCTAATCTTTTGTTTGCTACAAAAATGACCACGGTGACCTAATAGCCCTATCCCCAACCCCCGATCTGGGACAATCGTGCTTTTACATAATTCCGTCCTCTGGTTCCATTTCCACACGATTATTTGTTCACACGTCAATGAAATACTCATAGATGCAGATACAGGTATGAATGAATGGATCCAAATAGACTTGATGAATTCAGAAAAGGGTCCTTTTGAAACAAATACTAAATAAGTAGTCATTACGTACAGGCATATTGGGATAAACACATTTCCTATTAGAACATTGTATTCTGATTTTTAGATTTCAAAATATGGCTGTTATAGTCATGATCTAGGAAGAACTAAAGATTTAAAGGAGAAAGCAGGCAACTATATTAGTAAAATTATATACTACATTTTTAAGTAAAGCTTTAAGACATCACAGCTTTTGTTTGAATCCTTGAGGGTGATCACAGTTCTGACTTGAGAAGAAAATAATGAATGACCTCGATGAAAGATTTTTTTGTAGGTTGTGTGTGGCCCTTAAGACCTAATTCTGGGTTTCAGAGGTGGTTCCCAGACAAGAATAGTAGGATGGTGAGGATGGTGACTCAGTAGGAAAATATCATTAATTTCGAGGGGAAGCCAGGTTCCAGATATTTTCCTGGTTCTAATGCAGCTTGCTAGATCGTTTTGGACAAGTCACTCTCTCAGGAGCATAGTTTTCAAGTCTATAATGTTAGAGGGTTGGACTAGACAATTATAAAGGTCCTTTTCAGTTGTAATATTTTATATTCTCATCATATCAAAATAAGTTAATTACTTTAATATAAAACTTGGAAAATATTTTTATTTTTTTTCAAAGTGCCTTAGGAGATCTATGTACATCAGACAGGGAAACCATTAATCTAAAGGGTTTTCTTTGTGGGACCTACTTGATATTCACTCATCAAAAGAACAAAATGTTCTGCCTATGTAACCTGTTAATAAGATCTGAGTCATTCTATCCATATAGCATTTTTAGTTTTTGCTGTATCTACCTCCAGACTTATGAAAATTGAATTAAAAAAAAAAGTTGTTTGCTTCCAAAACAGTAGGCAATGAGCTAGCTCAATAGATTGAGTGATGCTTTTTTCAAATCAGAAAATGCCAAAGACTGCCAGCAGAGGCCTAGAAGCCAGGCAAGAGGCATGGAATGGATTCTTTCTCTTGGCCCTCAGAAGGAACCAACCTACCGACATCTTGATCTTGAACTTCTAGACTCCAAAGATGTGAGATAATACATTTTTTATTTTTAAAGCACCTACTTTGTGGTACTTTGTTGTGACAGTCCTAGCAAACTGATACAGGGTACTTACTGGAACAGTGTTTAGATAAGGTGTCTTATTAATTTCGATACTGATTTTGGACACCCACATGTTTACATGCCTACACATTCCAAAACTGCACATTTTCTTTTAGCTATCATAGTAAAACAACAAAAAAAATGTGCTTTAGAAAGGGCCCCAGAGAATTTGTACTTTATATACATGCTCACCAGAGGCCTGGAAACCTTATTGACCTAATTTTATGGGTTGAACGGTTATTGTTGGAATAATTTTTAGAATCATCTTGTTATTCATATATACATGTAGAATTAAGAATTTAGTCTAGCACATTTATGAACCATCACAAGGCAAAGATTTTGTGTCACAAAGACTGGCCTCCTCTCCCCATGAAGAAGAGTATTTTGTCTTTAGTGAGTTTATGAGCTATAAGAGCATTCATATCTTTATTCCTTTAGGTAATATATTATTGATAGATTATCCTTCAAAGTTGTTACTTTCTTCTTTAGATTATCATAAAAAGAAAATTTCATAACCTTCCTGGTTTCCTTTTTCAGCATTTCAGAGTGCCCTAAAGGAAGATAATTCTACCTAATAACCTAAGTAAGATTCCCCCTTTTAGGATTTATGCTTGAACTTCCTTACATTCATTAAGAAATGAAGAGCCTATTACTGCAACCACCACATATTATATGCTTTTACATGGAGGTCATGAATATGGAAATTAAGGATTTTACATTTTTAGTCACTTCTATTTGCTTTGCCAGTTTTAAAGTAAGATAATATGCTTATAGAAATGTTGTTTTCATTTCTGGCTGCATTCTCCCCCCAGCCCCGTTTATTTAATGCACAGGGAGCAGAAGTAGGGAAATTTAAATATATATTTTGAACCAAAGAAGCTAGCAAGAAAACAATCATAACTTTAAGGAAAAATAAGAAATGGTGACAGTGTGTTTCTAGAAGATTCCATCGTGTTTGGATTCTGTTAATTACTGCCACCAGTCCACAAGCTGTTGCAAAGGCCTCCTGGAGACAATTTCCAATCTATTTATGGAATGTTCTGAGAAGACGTTATGAGAATGTCTTTTTATAAAATTCTCTTTAAACTTTCATTTTCGGTAGCTCACAATGAGTTGTCCGGAAGGAGGATGTATATTAGGCTGAATGTGCAGAGGTCATGATTTTCTGACCCACTTCCTTCTTCATGTCCAAATACATTTGGAAAGAATTCTTCCCAGATTCTGTTTGTCTGTTAATTTACAATGACATCTTTTCAGCTGTCTTCTTTTCAAAATGTCCTGTAGCTTTAAAGTAGCAATTTCCTATTTGAAGGGATCCATTACCATGCCTACAAGAATGTGGGCGGATGAGAAAAGCTGCTCCACGCTGGTCAGTAACTTGTGGAGAAAGTTTAGCGCTGAGATGAGCAGACAGAATAAAGATGGGAGAAAATGAATGCTGAGAAAAGGAGGAGGATTGTGAAGCCGAGCTGGGTGTGTCCCTCTCGGAGAACGAGCTTGCCTGATAGAACTCATTTAGGTAGTTTCTTCTTTCCTCAGATTCCCATGCAAGTTTTTGTTTTATTGATTAGAAAATCATAATTGAAAATTCCATTTATTTATAATTCTCCTCTAAGTAAGGAAGAAATAATGGATTTCATATTTTCCTCCTTGGCACCATATGTCCATTTGAGAATTGCAGGGCTTCCTCAGTTCCCTAAAACAGGCTTTGTGTATGCCAGAGGGCAGCATGGGACACTCTCCCATCTGGCATGCAAGTTACCACTTGGCTGCCACCTGTGCTGCCACCCAGGTCCTTTGCCACTCCTCCCCCCATCCAGGGCTGTAGACCGTAGGTCACCATAGCCTCTTACTGGCTGCGGTCTCTTCTCCAGTGGCAGATGTTGGGGTGGGAAATACTTTGAGGGCCAAGCATTTGCTATTACCAGTCTGGCATAGACTCAAGCCCTTCACTGGCAAAATACAAGAACATGGATTATGCTTCCCTCTAAGTGTGCAGTCACTTCTCTCCATTTCCCCTACCCCTGGCTTGTTCCATGCTATTGAATCCTCCTCAGTCTGACTCCTTGCTTTAACCTGGAGTGTGTCTGATTGGACTCAAATTGCACGCTATGCATTCAGTCCTAACTGAAGAGACCTTTTGTGAGTCTTCCCTTGGGTGAGAAGGGGGATTGATTCATGCTGTCTTCAATCAGCTGAGCTTCAGTTCCTTCCTGACTTGCTCCTGGTCATCAGACGTGCACATCCCAGACCTTTAAGTTTCTGCAGGCTGAGTATTATGGAGCTGGGGGAAGTGCGCAGAGGCCATGAGAAGACCAGACTTTTGATGGAGGTGTCAATGGATTTGATCACTTTGATGATTAAAAAAACAGCTCTAGAATCATAATCTCATGTAATTTTTAGAGCTGAAAGTAAACTTAGAATCATTATTTTATGAATGACAAAACTAAAAATGTCCTATAGCTTGGTTATGCCTTGTTTACACATTGCTGCCATTCCTATTAATTGATAACCTATAAAAATATGTCATGAAATTTATTGTTATAAGTGTTTGGGATTTATATTTATTATTTATATGCATACCCTTTGAATCTGGGAAATCTTAGGAACCAAGCATTTCATTTGAATGAAACCAGATGGATGCTAAGATCCTTTCTTGGTCATGAGCTTGGGATATTTTACATACCGAGAAAATGATTTCCTCCCATGACTTGAAAGTCAATGAGAATATCTTTAGGAAAAAAGCTTTAATCTATAACTATTCACTAGTTTAATATGTACTTATTGAATATTTATGGTAAAAAATGTTAGGCACTAAACTAGGTATTGGAAACAAAATGATGAAGAAATAAAATTCCATATGTTAAAAATGAATGATTATATTTTGATTTAATGGGCCAGCAAATATTGTATTAAGAACATTAACCTATTTTTGTTTTGTTTTTACTTTTTTTCTTTTCTTTGATGTCATCATCATTACAAATTGTTTTTTAGGTACTCAAGTGTGTTAGTTAGAATGCTTTTGGCTAGGAGTGAAAGAAAAGTCAATTAAATTTAAAGTGGCTTAAATAATAAAGGCAATTTATTGGCTCAGTAACTTAAAAGTCCAGCTGGAGGGTGGACTTCCAGCATGGTTTAATTAGGGTTCCAGGTCAATTGCTCTGTGGCTGTCTCTGCTGTGTCCAATTCTGTGCATGTATCACGTTAGGCCCTGGCACGCTTATCTCATGCCTATAAGATGAATAAGAAGGAAAAACAGGATTGGATACTTTCTCACTTATATACAGGGGAGAATAAAAGTATTCCTTTCTTAGGATTCCAAGGAAGACTCTTGAGATTGCTCTGATGGAATTGTTTTGGCCAGAGAAATGAAATACATAATTTGATTTAAATCAATCCAGAGACTAAAATTGGAGATAGGAGCAGGATCAGTTTCCCTCAAAGTGATCTAGTGGGAGGGAAACCCACAGGTACTGGACAAAAGCTGAATGCTATTAAAAAGTAAGAAATAGATACTGGATTCCAGATAGCAAATTACCAAATATTTACTAAGTAAGTTTTATATGATCTTGCTCATTACTACTCATGGACAGTTTTTTAACAAGTTCAAAATGAATTTACATTAAAAGCAGTGGTTGAAGTGATAAAGAAAAGAAAGCATCAGATTAAATATTCAACCAAGGAATTAAAAAATATATAATAAACTAAAGAAATGTACACCAAAGGAACTGAACTAATAAAGACAAAAGCAGAAATTAATCGGTTAGAAAAGAGAATAGAATTTTTCCTTTGATGGCCATGTTAGACTATTTATGGTTAACCCAGCTCTATGTACCGAAAAAACCTAAATAAACTGAACAGCAGTAGCAACAACAAGATCTGTTTGAAGGCACTGAAGAGCCACTGAGGTAGGGAGGACAGGAGAGTAAACATGCTGGAGGGAAGAGCACTTGGAGATAAGCCCTACCTTTGACACCACTTTTAATCGTAAGGCTAATGCTGTAATACACTAAGAGATGATTGAGGGCTGTGAAGCTGAACAGAGTTTGGGGCAGTCTAATGGAGCTGGAAGAACATGAACTAGGGTTGAGGGCCCACTGAAGAGAGGGACCCAGTTAGATATCCCAGGTGTTTAGCTGAGGCTCCAAAAAAATTGCACTCAAGGAGTGTGGGCTAATTGGACAGCTCTCAGAACAAGCCCCCCCACCCACCAAATTCCAGTTTTGAGTCACCTCAAAGCAGCTTTAATGAGATGGATCAAGGGGATATATATTTTTGCCTTATTTTCCTGCCAGAAAAAAAATTAACCCTCTGTGGGGAGAGAGAGCACTGTCCAGAGTTTCAAATTATTTTTTATACACAATGTACTGCATTATATTAAAAAAAAAAACAAAACTGATCATTTTGACCAAAGACTCAAGGGAAAAAATTAAAGCAGGCAGTACAATCATGCCTACATTTCTGTATGTTGGAATGAATATTAAACTATCTGTGGTTAATATATTGAAGGAAAACGTGGAGAATTTCTGTAGGGAACTGGAAAATAAAAATAAGTTAACAAGGAATTTGGGAATTGAAAAATGTAATCATTGCAAGTAAGAATTGAAAAGATTGGTTTTACTAGAGAAAATTTAGTGAACTGGAAATAAGACAATAATTGGATATCCAGATTAACATACACAGAGGCAAGAAGATAGAAAACAGATGAATAAGCATCAGAGACCAATAGACATGGTGAAAAGATCTTACACATGTGTACCTGGAGTCTTAGAAAAGGAACGAAGCAGAGCAATGAAGAGATAATATCTTAGAATTTTCTAGAAAAAGTCATAGAGGAAGCATTCAAATGCTGTTTTTTTTAATATGAAGCAAAATGAAACAAACAATAACAACAATAAGTTATAAGCCTTCAGCTAATCTAATCAAGAAATAAAGGAAAAATACAAAATAGAAATATGAAAATACATGTAACTACATACACAAGGTGGCCATAAAGTTTGTGTGTATAAATATATACATATACATATGAGATGGAAGTTGTGTCTGTGCTGTGTATTCTAAATAATGAAATGGACAATTTTCTGGAAAAATGTAAATTAATTACATTCACTAAAGAAGAAATGGAAATATAAATAGTCTGACTTATGGAACCAAAAAGAGACTTACTAGAAATTATACAGGTTATTAATAAATCACCTTCATAAGTATATGGCTTGGATGCTTTCATAGATAAGTGCTTATAAACTTTCAAGGAATAAATGATTCTCAATAATGTATAATGTTGTAGAGCAGAAGAAAAAGAAAAAAAATTTGCAATTCATTTTTAGTATTAATGCTAATTGCCATATGAAAGTTTACCCCTAATGGCATGGAAATCTACCAAAAAAACTCATCTAGAGAGATATCAAAAGTTTTGAAACATATGTAGTAGTATATTTTTAAAAGGCTGAGATAGACTAGCAATATAGGGGAGGTTTAATATTAGGAATACTACTACTATTTTTTTTATCACATATGAAGATAAAAGAAGAAAATAATATATAGTATTCTCTATTTAATGGTTGTCAAGCTTTTTTTATCCAACTGAACTTTATTACCCCAGGAGATTAGAAAATTGGCCCACACTACGGTTGATTGTAAAATCAGAGTAATGTATACTATCCCTTCTACCTTAGTAAAGAGAGAGGTGGGATTGATAAGATCTTATGTATGTGAGAGTATAGTTGAGTTGATTTTGCTCAAAACCTCTAGTATTTTTGTTCCTTTTCCTTATTAGTTCCCCAATGAGATCACTGAAAGAGAAAGTTCCAAAACTTTTTTATAAAGTTAGACATCATGGTTAATTTGGAAAGAAACTGAAAGAGCAATCACCATGAACTCTTCCTCAAGAAGAGAAGAATATTTCTTTTTCTTTCTTTCTTTCTTTTTTTTTTTTAGAGACAGAGTCTCACTTTGTTGCCCTTGGTAGAGTGCCGTGGCTTCATGGCTCACAGCAACCTCCAGCTTCTGGGCTTAGGCCATTCTCTTGTCTCAGCCTCCCGAGTAACTGGGACTACAGGCGCCTGCCACAACGCCCAGCTACTTTTTTGTTGCAGTTTGTCCAGGGCTGGGTTTGAACCCGCCACCCTTGGTATATGGGGCCGGCGCCCTACTCACTGAGCCACAGGTGTTGCCCAGAAGAATATTTCTATAGCAGGACAAATAAGTCTATCAAGTCAATGACCAGCAAATATAAAATATTATTATTACTATTTTCTATTTACCATTCTGGACTTAATGACCTATATAGTCAGGCAAAACAAAAGTAGCTGTAAATAATGGAATTATTATTATTTGTAGTCTAATAATCAATAAATTCTACTGATATCCAATTGAAAGTTAAAATAAAGTTTAGTGGCTAGGAGCAAAATAAATATATAAGTAAATAAATAAATAAATACAAGTAATTAATTTTCCTACATACCAGCCATAACCAGTTGCACATATTTATATAAGGTGACCAACTGTCATTTTCCCAGTTTTTTTTAACTGAAAGTTCTGTATCTCAGGAAGTCTCCCAGTTCTGGATAAAGTGGGATAATTGGTCA
This sequence comes from Arctocebus calabarensis, assembly GCA_963573935.1. NCBI lineage: Eukaryota > Metazoa > Chordata > Mammalia > Primates > Lorisidae > Arctocebus > Arctocebus calabarensis. Next base: position 32,446 of record CAUYON010120072.1, read on the forward strand.
TTCTAAAACAGGAAAATTTCATAATAATAACAAACATAGCAAGTAGATTGATTAATGTTGTATGAGAACTTTATGGGAAAAACTACATTTTAAATTACTGGAACATTCTTTTAATAGCATAACCTTAGATAGGAAAAATTTAACATTGCAAATATATAAACTTTCATGAATGAATTCATAATTTGAGTGTAATTCTAGTAAAAATCCAAGTGGATTTTTGAAAGAAATTCAGAGAAATGATTCAAAGATTTACATGAAAAAAACCTCAAATAACTTAGATAAGAAAATTATAAAACTGAATAAAGAAGGGAGAAGGGTTTGTGTTGTGAACTACAAAAATACATTAAAAAGTGAAAATAAATCTGATTGTGTATATACAAAACACTAGACAAGAAATTCAAAGGTGTGGAAATTCTACAAAGCAGAAAGCTAAGAAACAGGCTCAAGTATGTATACAAACACTTGGCATAAAAATAAGACTGCATTGCATTTTAGAAGGAAAAATCAGTCAAAAATGATACTGACAAATTGGTTACAATTGGGAATAGAATGCAGTTAGATTCCTATGATAACCTAAGCAATAATTGTAGTTACCTTACTTAAATGTCAGCAAAGAACCACGCCCTCTCCCTTCTCTGCAGAAAGGAACTTGAAAAAATAGTAATAGATAGAATAGGATCATCTTATTTTTCCAAGTTTTATGTTATTTTTAATTGACAAAATGATTGTACATATTTATGGGGTATAGTGTGATATTTTGATACACATGTACATTGTGTAATGTTCTAATCAGGATATTTAGCATATCTGTCACTTCAAACAGTTATCATTTTCTTGTAAGAACATTCAAAAGCATATCTTTTAGTTTTTTTAATATAAAGTATGATGTATTTAGCTATAGCCACCCTACTGTGCAATAAAACACTAGAAATTATTTCTTCTGACAGTGATTCTGTAGCAGTTGGGTGAAATGTTCTGTAAATACCTATTAGGCCTGGTAGTTCTAGTAGGTAGTTTAACTCTGGTGTTCCTTTGTTTTCTGTGTAAATGATCTGTCAATTACTGAAAATAGAGTGTTCTGCTATTGTTGTATTACAGTCTATCTCTCTTATTGGATTTAATAATATTTATTTATATATTTGGGTGCTTTAGTGTGTGAGTATACAGTATATTTATAATTATTATATTCTCTTGCTAATTGACCCTTTATCATTGTATAATGATCACATACATCTGTGACTTAAATCCTGATAGAACTTCAGCTATTTCACTTCTATTTTGATTTGCATTTGTGTGGAATATTGATTTTCTATCTTTTTATATTAAGTCTATGTGAATTGGGCCATTTCAGGCCCAATATATATATAGTAGATTGTTTAATTTTATTATTATTTTTAGTCCATTCAGACACTCTTTATGTTTTAATTGGAAAACTGAATCCATTAGTTAGGATTTAGGTCGTTTTATTTTATTATTATTTTTAGTCCATTCAGGTACTCTTTATGTTTTAATTGGAAAACTGAATCCATTTCCTTCAAGGTTATTATTGGTAGGTAAGGACTTACTCTTGCTATTCTATTATTTATTTCCTGATGCTTTTATAGATCTTTGGTCCCTTCGTTTCTCTCTTGTTTGCCTTTGTGATTTGATGGTTTTCCTTTCTCTTTCTCACTTGTTTACCGGCTGTAAATTTTTTTATTTGTGGTTACTCTAAGGCTTACCAAAAAAATCTTATAGGTTCAAAAAATTATTTTAAGCTTAAACATCTTTGGCCACATAAAAATATTCTAGACTTTTACCCTTCTCCTCACAATTTTGAATTTGTTGCTTTAATTTATGTCTTTTTATATTGTGTATTTCTTTCTTTCTTTCTTTTTTTTTTTTTGAGACAGAGCCTCAAGCTGTCACCCTGGATAGAGTGCCATGGCATCACAGCTCACAGCAACCTCCAATTCCCGGGCTTAAGTGAGTTTCTTGCCTCCGCCTCCCAAGTCGCTGGGACTATAGGCGTCCGACACAATGCCCAGTCATTTTTTGGGGTTGCAGCCATCATTGTTGTTTGGCAGGTCCAGGCTGGATTCGAACCCGCCAGCTCAGGTGTACGTGGCTGGCGCCTTAGCCCATTGAGCCACAGGCGCCAAGCTTATATTGTGTATTTCTTAACTTATTTCAGCTACGGCTTTTGCTGACCATATTGACTTTTCTTTATACTAGAGATGTAAAATATTACATGCCATCAATACTCCAATAAACTACTGGAATATTCTAAATTTGATTATGTGTTTACCTCTGCCAGTGAGTTTGATACATTTATATAATTTCATAATAGTAGTTTATAGTAGTTAATAGTAGTTTATATAATTTCATAATGGCTTTTTGATTTTGGTTAAAGCATTTTCTTAAGCATTTCTTGTAAGGCCAGTCTAGTGGTGAAGGATTCCCTCAACTTTTGTTTGTCTGGGAAAGACTTTATTTTTCCTTCATTTCTGAAATCTCCATCATTTTTGCTGGGTAACTATTCTTGAATGGAAGTTGTTTCTTTCAGCATTTTAAATATATCATCCCATTCTTTCCAGGCCTGCAAAGTTGAGAAATCTGCTGATAATCTATTGGAGGTTATATTATATGGGACTTAGAATCATCTTTTAAGTAAGAAAGCAGAGAAAAATCCTAAAGAAAGCATTGAGATACTATATATGTAAAAGTAAAGAATGTCTGCAGAGAAATGTACAAATAAATAATGTAAACAGAAGGTTAAAACATAAGGCCAATTAGGTATTTTATTCAAGTCAACTATAATGGTTTTTATGTTCTGAATTTGTAAATAGCATTTATAATTCAATAAGAACATTGTGTATATCCCAATAATATAACGTAGATAAAGGACATAAAATAGAAATTCACGAAGAACAACAAACAGTGAAAATGTTTATGGAAGCATGCTCACAATTACTAGCAATCAAAAGAATAAAAAATAAAACATCAATGCAATTATATGGTTCTCCTATATTTGATTAGACATGACTCATACTTTTGTGTGTAATTCATTAACATCACTAAATTGGCTTTATTGTACTTAATATGAACATTTATTTGGTAAAATTATACTTTAAAATGTGAGAAGTTGGTGTTGCTTGTCTGCCAATGCACATGTCAGTTTTAGCAGTGCTTCTACCATTGTTAATAAAATAATGTATATTTGAATGCTTTATCAGAGTTTGCTTTTGTTCTTGTGCAAAAGTGAGTGGAAATTAAACAGTGAGAATCATGTGTATTATTGATAAGCAGCATATAGCTCAAAATAGAGACAATGGAGACAAAGATGGAAATCAATTAGCATTTTGAAAGCAATCAGCACTCACTATTTAGTCTCAATTAGTTGCTCATTAAACTTACATTAAGTATGCCAATTCAGTCATGTTTTTGAAGGACATTATATAGAAAATATATACCATTAAGAGGAGCATCCAAACAAAAAACAGCAAAGTATAATCAGGAATTTGATAGTCTGTGCCTTCTTTTGAACCTTTAGTGATGTGTCACTTTATCATTTAATTTTTGCACATTTGAATTTCATATTGATTGACAGAAATGCATCCTATGATTATTTATTTATTTATATATTTTTAATGCACCCTATGTTTAAAATAAAGCAGAAGATATTTTTCAGCTCATCAGATGAGCAGATAATAAAGTAATTTATTTTAATTAAGTTTTGGGTAAACTAACCCTTTAACACATTTTTGATGGTGGTATAAAATTAGCATGATCTTCTAACAGGAGAGTATGGCAGGATATATCAGAACTTTAAAATATTCATTTCTGATGTCTGACCAGTTTCATTCTAGGTGTTTATGTCAAGGAAGTAACTGTGGTATATAAAATGATTTGTGTGCCAGGATATCCCTTTTATGATAACATTATTAAGATAGTGAAAAACTGGAAACCACCTAAATGTCAGATGGGAGCAGTAGCTTATGATGCAGTGATATGATTAGATAGTGCACCTTAAAATAGTATTTTAGTGACATAAATATATTATGTCATATAGTGTTAAAAAATCAGTTACAACGTTCTAAATTCTCCCCAAATGCATATTGTAGATGTAAAAATAGAAAGGATATAAAATAAAATGATCATAGGTATTATTTCTCTGAGTAGTGTAGCTGCAGGTAATTTTCATTTTTTTCTTTGGGCTTTTCTGTAATTTCATATTTCCAAAATTTCCACAATAAACATATCCCCTTGTAATCAGAGAAATATAATTTTTTTCTAAGAAGAAATTGTATATTTATTTATATTTTGCAGTCTGTATTTTTCAGTCCCTTGGTAAATATATTTACCATGGTGATCCAGTATACAAATATAGTATATGTGCATGTTCTTTTTTTTTTTTTTTTATTAAATCATAGCTATGTACATTAATGAAATCATAGGGTGCAATGGGTTGGTTTTACATAGGATTTGAAATATTTTCATTGAACTGGTTAACAGACTTCATGGCATTTTCTTAGTTATTATGTTCAGACATTTATATTCTACATTTAGTAAGTTTCACTTGTACCCTTCTAAGATGCAATGTAGGTGTGGTCGTACCAAATACCCTCCCTCTACCCATCCTCCCCCCTTCCCTCCCCTCCCTTACTCCTTTCCCCATATTCTTGTGTTGTAGCTTTCATATGAAAGCTATAGATTAGTTTCATAATAGGGCTGAGTACATTGGATACTTTTTCTTCCATTCTTGAGATTCGTTGCTAAGAAGAATGTGTTCCAGCTCTATCCATGTAAATATGAAAGAGGTAAAGTCTCCATCTTTCGTTAAGGTTGCATAATATTCCATGGTGTACATATACCACAGTTTATTATTCCATTATTGGGTAAATTGGCATTTAGGCTTTTTCCATGACTTAGCAATTATGAATTGGGCTGCAATAAACATTCTGGTACAAATATCTTTGTTATAATGTGATTTTTGGTCTTCTGGATATATACTTAGTAGGGCAATTATAGGATCAAATGGCAGGTCTACTTTTAGATCTCTAAGTATTCTCCAAACATCTTTCCAAAAGGAGTATATTAGTTTGCATTTCCACCAGCAATATAGATCCACATCAACATATCTGGTTTGGGGATTTTGTTATGTGGGCTAATCTTACTGGAGTTAGATGGTATCTCAAATAGTTTTGATTTGCATTTCTCTGATGATTAAGGATGATGAGCATTTTTTCATGTGTCTGTAGGCCGTGCGCCTGTCTTCTTCAGAGAAGTTTCTTTTCAAGTCCCTTGCCCACCCTAAGATGGGATCACTTGTTCTTTTCTTGCTAATACATTTGAGTTCTCTGTGTATTCTGATTATTAAACCTTTGTCAGAGAAAAAGCAATCAAGGGTATCCACATAGGGTTAGAAGAGATCAAACTTTCACTCTTCGCAGATGATATGATTGTATATCTGGAGAACACCAACGATTCTAGTACAAAACTCTTAGAAGTGATCAAGGAATACAGCAGTGTCTCAGGCTACAAAATCAACACCCATAAATCTGTAGCCTTAATATTTACCAACAATAGCCAAACTGAAAAAACAGTCAAGGACTCTATTCCTTTCACAGTGATACCAAAAAAGATGAAACATTTGGGAGTTTACCTAACAAAGGATGTGAAAGATCTCTATAAAGAGAACTATGAAACTTTAAGAAAAGAAATAGCTGAAAATGTTAACAAATGGAAAAATATACCATGCTCATGGCTGGGAAGAATCAACATTGTTAAAATGTC